>JAMRYI010001303.1:0-32874 GCA_029231635.1 Ditylenchus weischeri | reverse complement strand
CACCAACTTGTCAACTATGGAAATAATAGCACAGTTATTTAACAACCAGCCAGTACCCTTCCAGCCATCAACCCTCTGTTCCTGCGACCCACCATTCCTCAACCTGCGCCGTCATTGGGTGAAACCAGCAAAACAGGAGAAGCTAGTATACTGGCAACTCCACCACCCCTAGACAGGAATATAAGAAGTTGGCTCCACCTCCTCCACCGCCTACTGCTCCTGAATATGGTGTCCAGGTACAGTTCCAGGTATATTAAAAATGGCAGAGAATGTCAACACAAATCAATTTTTAAATGATAGTTAACTGTGAGCTATAGTTATTTGTGATGGTGGCGAGACCATTCTCGACCAAATTTTCAAATTTTCGACACAGTTAATTCAATTGACTTGTATTATAGCTGGGTGGCAGCAACAGCGCGGTGGCAGCAACAGCGCGGTGGCAGCAACAGCGCGGTGGCAGCAACACCGACCATTTTAAGAAAAATTATTTTTCTCCAAAATTAGAATGTTTGCTTGGTGGAGGTAGAATACCCTTATGTAAAACAAAACAAGGTATCAGGCTACCCTCCAATACCTTCACCTTGGCTAAAGGCAAAAAGTTCTGGTCGGCCGCCACTGAAAAATACATGTTTCTGGAAGGAGGACATATGAAGTCCTGCCTATTTTTGAAAAAATGGAAGTGCTTATTTCCATTTTGAATCGAAAAACAAAATATTAAAAAATTTCGAAAGAAAATCGTAAAAAGCTTATCGACCCTTTCTCTTCTTAACTTATCTAGAAAATCCCAACTCAATTGCAGGAGTCTGCCGTAGCCGCAATGAACGCTAGCAATAAGCTGATAACAAGCACAGTTAATTCTTGAGCACAGTTAACCATAAACACCATTTTCAACAGATTATGCCGACGATGGTCAACTGTAGCATAAATTAGCTACAGCTCACAGTTAATTCTTGAGCACAGTTAACCATAAACACCATTTTCAACAGATTATGCCGACGATGGTCAACTGTAGCATAGAATTAGCTACAGCTCATAGTTAACTCCAAACTATAGACTACTGCAGAAAAATCACACCGCATAAAAACTAAAAATTGAACATGAGTCTACCGTAACTAAATTTTCAGAGCTCAGCCTCCAGGATGCCCGCCAACCTGATGGACTCTCAATGGACATTGACATGGACGATGAGGATGAGCCTTCCAACTCAACCACCTAAATGGTAGCGATGGCGACAAGAAGGCGAGCAAGGAGAGCAGGAGTGCCACAGTTAAGCTGGCAGATGCAGCCATGAAAGCTGCTTTAAAACCATACTTTGCGTAAGCCCATACAATTCAGTGGTCCAACTTGACTAATCCAATTTACTTTTGCAGCAAAAGACTTATCTCCAAAGACGAGTACAAGGACATAATGAAGAAGGGGGTCAGCAAGTTGCGCAACTGTGAGTCCTTAAAACAGGCCAAGGTGGACCGGTTTGTGAAGCAGTATGTGGATGTGGCTATATCAAAGCGAACTAGATCCAAATAAAATCTATGGGTTTGGTTTTAATAGATTGTTTGCTAAAATCATACAGTCAATTTTTTCTTTCGTCAATCACAAATAAAAGATAATTATTACACAAAGGAAACTTTTGACTACATCATGAAATGAATGCAAACACAGTTGAGTGCCGTTCCTTGCCGTTCTGAGGCCACTCAGAGTTAATTTTCGGTCGGACACTAGGGTTGGCAACAGTTAATTCAGCGTTTTGAAAAATTTTGACTTTATTTTTGTTTTTTGTGTGTCTTAAAATTTTGAGCATGTGACCCCGCAACTGAAAGCCTAGGATAGTGGCCACACGTTGCTATAAAAATTTTAATTTGGCTTACAAATATGGATCTATTGTAATAAAAACAATTTCAGGTCAGACTACCCGATTTCGGGTACCGATGCCGAAATCGGGTAGTCTGACCCGAAGCTGTTTTCATTACAATAGATTCATTTTGTAAGCCAAGTCGCAGCGATATTATCCCTGTAAAAACAAAAAAATAAAGTCATAATTTAAACGTTAATTAACTGTTATAAAGCTTATTCAGAAAGTTTCCTGTTGAATTTTGGAAAAATTTCCAGCCAAAAAGACTGAAATTACGCAGGACTTTGCAAATTTGATGGAAAACTTTTCGGGAGGTTTTTGAGAACGTTAACTATAACGCAACTTTGGTCGCACCATATCAGGAGTCCACTGCACAGGATTTATTGAGAAATTCGGCGATTACATTCTGGTCATAACGGTTTTTAAGATCGAATTTCGAAAATCCGTAACCTAGATCGAATCAGAATTAAAAAGCAAATTTTTTGGTATGTAACGTTAAAAACACGATTTTGGCTTAATCTTTCTTGCAGTTTAGGTTTTGCCCATTTGTAATGACGATCCACAGACCAGAACTCGAACCGCAGGGGCCAAAAATCGTGTTTTCGACAATTTAGAAGAGATGATAATGATTTTAAAAACAAGTACATTTTTCACAAAAAATTCTAAATATTTAGGGTTGTTACACAGTTATTTCGATCTTTTAAAATTTGACCTTATTTCTTGTTTTTTTGATATTTTGTTCCTGAAATTTTGAGCTTTTACCACACGATTAAAGCTTAGAATGTTAGCTACACAATTGAATAAAAAGTTCTTGGTTTGGTCCACGAAAATTTATCACTTTTGAAAAAATACGTTCTTTTCGAGTTTTTTCAAGTCCTAGGACTCAAAAGAACGTATTTCGAACGTATATCCAATAAAATATACAAGTTTTGTGAACCAAACCAAAAAGTTTATATACCATTGTGTAGCTAACATTCTAAGCTTTTAATCGTGGAGTAAGAATCTCAAAATTTTGGGAAAAAATATCAAAGAAACAAGAAATGAGGTCAAAAAAATTTTAAAAATTGAGTTAACTGTGGAACAACCCTATAAATATTTAAAGCACCAGTCAGCCGAGTTTTCGAATATCGAGCATGGATTGAATATTCAAAAAATTCGAACACATAAACAGTCCATATTGATTGCTCGACAGCCCTGCTTTTTTCCAAGCAAAAATCGAATGCATATTTGCGGGCGGAAATAAAAAAAAAAACATACGTACATACGTACACGTTAACTATATGGCCACAGTTGTATACTCACAGTTGCAGATGATTCATAGTTAATTAGGCATTGGTCAATTGTTTATTTAATTTTTAACTATATAGCTTATAACTCTCAGAGCATTTACTCTCAAATTTTTATTACTATGATGCTTTTCTCTGGTATTTATAGTGGCGTGGATTCCTTTAAATTTGGTGTTTTCCGAAGAACAACAAAGCTCTCCTATGTCTGGCATGTACTTAGGAATGGTATTTTACGAGCATAAACTTACATTTGAACACCACCAATCGAAGCTTTAGCAACAGCTGGTTGTCCTTGTAAGCCAACGAGCTAGCACAATCAATAGCAGCAAAAGTCGCAGATGTGATTGTTCGTTGATTCTGGTTCATCAGCCACTCCTATTACAGAAAACACGTGGCGTAAAATAGGAAAACCTTATCTTGAACCGATTAAAATGTTGGGCAAATCTTTTACAGGCCACACTTTCCATGCTAGAGGCAAGTGTTCTCTTCACATTCAGTATCTCAACGAACCAGTTCAAAATCTTGAATGTTACGTGGTTGACAATAATTATTTTGATCTTATGGGCCGTCCTTGGTTACTGGCATTGGGCCTCAATTGGGCGTCAATAGACTTTCTGACATTTGTTGTCTCAATAACGTCACCACACATCAAAGCAAGATTTTGAACCCAAGTTCGAGTGGAGACTTCGACAAAATCAGCTTAGTTCAAAATTTTACAAAGCTTTTCAACGAGAATATTCTAGGCCATTGTACTCAAGCCAGAGCGCGTTTGTATGTAAAATCTGAGGCTAAGCCTATGTTTATGCCTGAAAGACCAGTCCTTCTAGGAGTAGAAGGTGACATAAATCGGGAGCTCGACCGTTTAATACAGTTACAGGTCATTCGTCCTATTGATTTCAGTGAATGGGCAGCTCCGATTGTAGTGGTCGAAAAGAAAAATGGACAAGTTCGAGTTTGCGCAGACTTCTCTACGAGGCTTAACAATGTTCTCGAGTTGAATAAGCACCCGTTACCTCTGCCTAGTGAAATTTTCAACAATTCTAAGTTTTTCTCTTGCTTAGACCTGTCCGATGCATACTTTCAAATCGAGCCGGACACATACTCCAAGAAGTTGTGTACCATTAATACGCATCGAGGACTTTTCAATACGAGCGTTTACCCTTTGGTATAAAATCTGCTCCTTCGATCTTTCAAAAGGTCACGGATCAAATGCTCGTTGATCTAAAATTTGCTTTCGCTTACTTGGATGATATAATAGTTGCTAGTCCTACAAAAGAGCAACATGAAAGATCTAAATTCTGTCCTTCAAAAAGTCGAATCTTTGGTTTTGTTCTAAAACTTGAAAAGTGTAAATTTGCAAAACCTGTGCAAAGTGCAAAAGTGCAAAACCTGTGATCAATCTGTGGGCATCTTTTGCAGAACCTAAACTACTGCAGACATCCCGTAAACAGCTCTTAGACGTCCGGTAAGTTGATAACAAAATCCTAAAGTGTTTGATCAAGAAGGAAGAACTAAAAAAGTGAATCTGATGCAAAAAAGAGTGAATTTGATGCAAAAATTTATATCTGATGCTAAAAGTATTTCTGATGAAAAAAAAAAGTAAATCTGATGCAAGGAAAAGTACAATGCAGTTTCTTTGACGGTCAAATATTGTCATTTGACCATTTCACAACCCTAGTATGTATTTTGGAAAAATAATTTTTTTTGTTTTTATTGAGCCATTCGGACTTGTTTGTGTGCCTAGTTGGTTGTATGCTTGCTTGTTTTATCACCGAGACCTAGTAGGACACTAATTAGAGGGCAACCGTATTGGAATTTCAAACCTTTTCAGCAGGGGCCACAAAATCGAACACAAAATGTACAGCTGGCACCCCTTTTTAACTCACCGATTTTCGGTAAGTTATACTGCTTGGTCGGTTACCGATAACTTTCAGGTGAGTATGTTTTCGATATGCGTATTATTTTGGTGTCAAAAAGTTTTCGCCGAATTAGGATTAGATGTTGACCAAAGAACGAGTACTGTATAATAAATTTTGACTATATTCTATTTATCTCTACTTTTCCGAAAATTTTCCATTTTTTTGATAAATTTCCCAGTTCTAATTTTCCGGAAAATTTCACAACTCTAATTCCGACTAATGGCCTGTCTACAATGTGTGGCTGTGACTGACGGGCGTCTACAATGGAAAGCCATACAGCTGCAGCCACAGTCACACGCCACACTCTGTCTACAATGAAAGCCTCAGCCACATTCACACTCTATTTTTCCATTCATCATATTTTTATTATCGTTTTCATAACATAGTGTTGCTTCCCCATTCATATTATATTTTCGCTATAGATTTTTGCTGAAAACATTCGTCTTAAAGAACTAATTTTTCTCTTCTTCAGGAAGAATGTCCACAATCGATGATGAGCAGAAGTCTGGCGAATTTGTTGGAGAGGATTCAAAAGTCGATGCAATGGTGGTTAAGCTGATCGAGAAAGTCAAGGAAGAGCGCTAGCCTGTACGACAAGTCGAATGCGAAGTATCTCTACAACATGCACAAAGTCGGAGTATGGGCAAAGATTGCAAAGACGGTTGGATTCGAAGGTTGGTATTTTGTTCTTTCGTGGTGAGAATTGTTTTCTATTCTTCATTTAGATGGCAAGAAGGCATCAAAGAAGTGGAAGAACCTACGTGAGGACTACGCGAGAAAGTCAAAAAAGAAGCCGAAACCAAGCGGGAGCGGAGGTTCCGAAGAAACTGCTGGATAATCGACTTGGCTCTATACCGACTACATGACTTGGCTGGATGGAGAGAGCAAGGAGCACGAAAGGTCAGTTCTTAATTTATGAATTGTTTTCCAAGGCAAAGTACCTGATCAACCAGTTATTGTGCCAAGTGGAGTTCGATGAATTGTAGTGTTCTAGTCGTTGATAAAGTCGTTGGAATTGTTGATCGGATAGCTTTGAGTTCACTGATTACATGGTTTATATCCAGCGTTGTCTTTCTATTATTTGCGTAGTCGTTGAAGGTACACGGTTAATAGTTCATGCATGGGGCTGCGATCTCGCCAGCCAGCGAAAATGAGAAGGAGGAGCAAAAAATTCCAAAACTCCAAGCCCCAAGTAGTTTACCCTAGAGATTAATCCGAAAAAAAGAATCATGTTATTTATGAATGTGTTCCTGACTATTTTTGCAATAATGGGCCAACAAATGTAGTTGGTTCCATACTTTACGGTGCCCATCCAACGCCGGCGCCTGCGCCCTTATTATTTACAGCCAGCGTTTTTTTCTTGGCTGGCGCCACGGCGCCCTTAATTTGTTTTTGACAGGCCTGTTTTGCCTGTCTTGACTTAAATATATTGTAGACTAGTTATTTTTAACTTACTAAACATATGAAAGTATTATTTTTGCTAGCCATTTTTTACGCTTTTTTTGCTGTGCTCACCTCTCCTGTGGATGACTTAGGAATAATTATTGACAACATTTTGTAAGAAGAGGAAGAAATATTGGCACAAACAGATAAACCAGCAAGAAAGAAACAGAAGCTTGATGCTAATCTACAATATGAAGGTTCGTGAAAATTTCTTAAATTTGTACCAGGTGTGGGAAAGTCTGGCTGGTTTAATTTTTTCATTTATATATCAAAATTTGAAAAAGGGGCTTTTCATAGAAAATACGGTAGCTGTATTTAAAGGTTGCCTTGTAATAATGACTCTTTTTCAACAAACAGAAGTCAGGGCTATTTATACAGCATTTACGGTACATGACTTACATTTACTAACCGATAAAAAGGTGTTCTAGGTCATTTTTTGACCTAGAAGTCGCTAGCATGGTCGGCATTTCAATTGTAGTTGATGAAACCATGGACTTATTAGTGGGCGACGAAAACGAAATATCAAAAGAAGAAGTACAACTTTATCTTAAAGAGCTGGCTGCTGAGTTCAGAAACAAGAGCACGTAATCTGTTTTAAATTATGTTTTATGCGATTGTTTTTAATTACAGTTATACCTCAGCTCGTTTAGAGCACAAAATCTGTACCATATTTTTGTCCGTAAAAGTAAAAACCTTTTAAAATAAAAAATTTGTTTTGTTTGATTTATTAATAGAATAAAACCCAATCTGGCGCCGGCGCCTTAATTATACCCTGACGCCGCCGCCGAAATTTTTAAAAGCCTGGCGCCGGCGCCCTAATTACACCTTGGCGACCCTGGCGCCGGCCGCTGCGGCGCCGGCGCTGATTCTCCAAATGTGCAAGTATGGTTTGTTCCAACGAGGTATAGGTACTAATTTTTGAAAATGTGAATGTGGAAAACCAGATAAATTTTTTTGGATCTTGTTGGGGTAACAAAAGCCCTTCGGCTCAAGACATCGACTCCAACTTCAAGATAACGGTGGTCATTGTTTTCTTTTGCTAATTTCTGAAAATCACCAAATCCCCAAAACCTCAGTACCCTTTCGATTTTTGTGTTGAGACGAAACGTAGTTTGCTTTTTCCTTTTTCTCAAGATGAAAATGAATTTTGAATCTGCGTTATTTATTTCTTTAAACTAAAAGTTTCCTTCTTGTCTCCCGTGACACCTCTCACATCACCCAACTCCACCTAATCATCTTCATCTTCAGAGCTCCAATGAATACAATGATCTTTGCTCGACCAAAATGTGTAAGGTCTTAAATAATTAGTATGAGTCATTGCGCTTCGGCCTTTAACCGGGACAGACACCGGTAGGGTTGGGAAACAGTCTCCTACCAAAGTTTTGGATGTCGGCCTAAAGTTGGGTGCTCAGACAAGGAAAAAGTCCACTTGGAGATGGATTTTCAAAAAAAGTCCTGTTACAGGACTTATAGTTAGGTTTGGTATAGTCAAACCCAGCAATCTGTGCTCGACCAAAATGTGTAATATATAAAATGATTAGTATGAGACATTGGGCTTTGGCCATTAACCGGGAGAGACACCAGTAGGATTGGAGAAAAGTCTCATACGAAAGTTTTGGATGTCCGCCTCTTAATTTGGTAGCTCAGACATGGGAAAAGTCCACTTGGAGACGGATTTATTTTAATAAGTCCTGTTACAGGACTTATAGTTAGGTTTCGTATAATCAAACCTAGCAATCTTTTTTGCTAACTTTGGCTGTTGCTTGTTGTTGTTAATAAAAATACTCCAAAATCTCATTTGTATTTGAATATAGGTCGTAGGGACGCGAAGCGGCCAGGTGTGGATAGAGGTTCTTTTAACATGCGAAGCTTAATTTCGCACAACCCTGGCTTGTTCGAAGGGCTGTAGATAAAGCTTCCAATTTTTTCTTTTGGTGATTCGAAGCCCTGGTTTCCAGACTTGAAAAGAATAATCGAGTTGCTTAGACGAAAAGTCTTAAAATACTAAATTTACTGTCAAATTTCAATGTTAAGTCAATGTAAAGTCTTATTAAGTTCTTATTAATTCGACGCATGCTTTTTATGTATGAGTATAGCATTTTGTGCTATTTTTATGGCTTTATCAAAATCTGCAATAAGAACGGTAAACTATTGGCACAGAAAAAAAGCTGTAACAATTGAAACTTCTAAAAGTGGACTTTTCAAGTTTGGAAACAAAAGTTATGGTAGGTTTGGTGAATAGACGTGGAGTGGATTTTTTCAAATATTCGAATCGCTGAAAAAAACCAATAGAAATAATAATTTTGAAAAACCTAAATTCACAGACTTGTTCAGCGATGAAAATTGCGCCAACATGAACCTTTGTTACAGTCAGGGTTAATCATGTCAAGTGGGAATTTTCGGACTGTTTGCAATATGACAACTATTAGTTTGTGATCATTTTATGACTCAACTTTTCCACCTTTTTGATAAAAACTGATCAAATCAAAAGTTCCATAAATGGTTACAAATGGTCACAAAGTGATATTTTGCCCTCGCATAATTTTCAAAGAAAGATTTTATTTGATTTTTAAAACTATATTTACTCCAATACTTGCTATTTTTATACACAAATAAATTCATTTAACCATCTCAAAGCTAATCAATCAGTAAAGAATTTTCGGATTTTCTCCTCTACAGCAACTCCTTTCACACAAACATGAACGCACAGGCACACACAGGGAGACAGTTCACAAATATGACTATCAGCCATATAGCTTTTTCTCGCAATTCTAGAGGGTTCTTCAGCTTCAATTCTTCTTGTAGTAGTCGTCTTTAAATTTCTTGCAGAGATATAGTTACGACTTCAAAGGCATATTACAGAAATTGAGGACGGGCTAATGCGTGGTGCAAGCATAGGGTGAGGTAATTTTTTTACCGAGTTCATTTTGGCTATAAAAAATCTGTTCAACTATCCAAAAAAACTCACTCTCTTTCGCAAACACTCTCTCTCAGTACGCACATTTGGACCAGGGCATTTTTGTTTTCAATAACATAGGCGGTCTTTGATTTGGTGTTGAGGCCTAGGCTAAAAATTTCTTAATTTTACATAATGTTCCGAGAAATTCGCCGGTTTTAAAACAGCAATAACTTTTTTACTTTAGCGATTTTTGAAATTCTGTTTTCACTAATCGATCTTTCTCGCCGACAATACTTCTTTAGTCAAAAATGTCAAAAACACGATTTTAGGATTTGAAATTCTACCTGCCTGCCGAAGGCAGGCAGGTAGAAAAGATAAAGAAGTCAAAATTTTTGATGGAAACTGGCCGGAAACAACGTTTTTATCGGTTTTAGCGTGTAAGAATTGCTTAGAAATGGTTAAAACCTGTTTTTGAAAAAATTCCGATATGGGGGGGGGAACCGTATAAGTATCCAAGAGTCTTCATTAAATCATTTTTATGCATACCAAAAAACATCAGCAAAAGGTAACATCATAATATTTAATGTCTGTTTCTTTAGTCCTTTTTTCGCTAAAAATCGCATTTCGTCTTTTAAAACTTTCTTCTCTGGGCATAATACAAATTTAATATTAAAGTGTTCCGCATTGCACGCTCTTTCTGATGCACTTATCAGAATCGCGGTGTCTGCGAGAAGTTTGCCCCTTTTGGTAAAAAAGAGACATTTTAGAAATGCAATTTCTAGCGAAAAAAGGTCTAAAGAAGATATTTCAGTGGTGCGACTCAAAAACATTCGTGAAGCAGTCAGTAGCCAAGAGTCGATTTACTTGCCACCTACTTTCCAAAAACCTGACGTCATGGTTGGAATGGAGCAGTACGATAACTTCAGAATCCGAACAAAGAAGACTCTGCCGAATGGATTCACTCTAGTGGATTCCATGTTAGGACCGATGATAAGAGGGCCAGGACAGTTACAAGCAGAAGGTACAGACATGACTGCTGCTGCTATCTTAGAAAAGGATGACTTAGAAAATCAAGTGGCTCAATTTTTCAGTGCCGAAAACGCCGGAATCGAAGGAGAAATGGACGCAGATGAAAAAGAATACAGTCAAACCTCGATATAGTGGCCATTTAATTTTTAAATAGGGGGCTACTGTATCGAGGTTTTCATTTTCAAATGGAAAAATTATTCAGTTTTTGAAAAACGACAGGGAAAATCGGAATCTTCACGATATTTGGGACCAGACTGTCAAAGCAGAAGTGGTAAAAAACTTCGAAAATCAGCGTGAAAAAAGTGTCGGACCCAAGACGGGAACGAACTTGATGTGGGGGCCACTATATCAAGGTTTGACTGTACCATGAAAAAGTGGAAAAAACCTTGATATTTGACCACAAAATTGGTATGTAGTCGGACTGCCATGGGTCAGTCCTTTGCCATTCCTGTCTCACAACTTTGGGCTAGCCATCGGTAGACTGCGAAGCAATATGAAGTCCTTAGTTAGATGATGAAGATGAAAAAGAGGAAGTTTTGCCGAGTTGCGAAGAAGCCAAAGCAATTTTCAGACGAGCCGGTATGAATTTGAGACAATTTTCATCTAATGATCTCGAATCTACGAAGATGTTATCCGAAGAAGATCGAGAACTGAGTCAAGATGCTAGGATTGGAGTGGGATACAAGATGCGACAAAGTAAAAATTGTGTTTCCTGCAACTGAAGTGAGCAATTCAGCTACTAAACGTTCAGTTATGGCCATCATTGTTTCTATGTTCGATTCATTAAGTGTATATTGCCCTGTTGCGTCTTCGACGCAAGTGATGTCTACAAAATTCTTTACTTTCCCAGCCTGGGGTTTGGTCAACCTATTAGTTAAGGCGATTTCCTGCGGATCCAAAGGGAGTGGGATCTGTTTTTGTTCTTCTTTTTTTCCCCTCCATTTCCCTTTTTCCGATTCACGAGCTGGTGGCCGTGGCCGCTCGCGACATGGCGATCTTGGCAGGAAACCAACCTGCAACTTCCTGGTCTACTAGTCAAAGAAACAGGTCCAGCTGGCAGAGAAGCAAAAGTACACAGTACACAGGTGCCTAAAATATTTCATGGGTACTTCAAGCGCCTGGAGTAAAAAATGACTGATTTCGACCACCCACTCAAAATGATTCACATTTTGCCCCATCGTTAACTGTGGAATTTCTGGTATAATATACGAGAAATTCTACAGTCATACGTATTTAACTACAGTTATTTTCGGGTCAAAAACTGTGATTTTCGATATTTATGCTCATGGGACAAATTCATGCTTTAACCCACCAAAGTCGAAAATAAATAAAAAGTTTAAATTGAGGCGTGTTACATGCTCATCGCTTATAGGTCACAGGTTCACACCCCATTTTTTAATTCTATTTTTTTAGCAACTTCACTGACTTCTAAGTTCAAAAACAATCGATTGCAGCCATCTGCAGCACTGCTTTACTGTCAGAAAATGTCCTAATTTTGGGATTAGGAAGGGTGTTGTTAGAGACTGGGTGATTAATAGAGGTTATACGGTAAGTCTATTTTCGTAAATCGAAAAATTTTAAACGTTACATTTTCAGTGTCTGTTTCCAGAATACAACATCTCACGTTCCTTGTGATGTTAAGGCGGTTGTTTTATGTTTCAGGGACAGGGAGTATCATCACCCCATCTTTTTCAAAGCTTTAGAAATCCAAAACAGAAAGAAGGTACAGAGATGTATATTAAAACATTCTACATTTTAGCATTCTGCATTGGGTTAAAAAAAAAGCAGAACAGTACTGAAAATCCCTGGTTAGTTAAATGTTCTTGTTATAGAATGTACTGAATAAACGCAGACAAAATAAAGTAAAAGTTATTTTTTATTTCTGCAATTGCATACAAAGGAAAAAAGAATAAGTGAATAATGGCAAACATCGCAAAACAATTCTTGTAATACTGCAAGTATAAGTAATATCACGAGTAAAGATAAAGGGTATAAACAAAGTGATAAAAAATTGATGAGTCAGCATAGGATAAGTAGTATTAGGATCAAACAATCATTAACTATGGCTAACACACAGCACAATAAACAAGCGATTGAAATGGGCATTTAATGGGTAATTTGGATTCAAAAAAGTTCCTGAGTACATTATTAATTAATAGGATTGAATGCGAGCTAATATCATAAAAAGAAAAAAACAATACTGATATATTTTTGGTAGATAGAAGTCTGTGGTGCTTAATACTTTTGGGTGGGTGGTACAACACAAACAATGGGTTCAGTAGCAAGACAGTAAAATTTTAAAAAATTAAGTTTTCTCACTTTCATATATCAAAAATATATAAAGTTACAGTGGTCAACTGTATACAGCCATAAATCAACTGTAAAGAGTTATGTTTGACTGTAGACAGTTAAAAGTCAACTATAAAGAGCTGTGTTTAACTGTACGCAGTTATGCTCACAGTCGACTTTTTCAATAGTTTAAAATTCTTAAAAAGCAAACAGCTTGTTTCCTCGCTGGGCCCAAATTTTCACTCCGGTTTTTGAGACTTTTTGTCAATTCCGATCGGTTAATTTTGTATAAAAATGTCATTTACAGATTTTCAGAGACTATAGCTTTGCCATTAAAATTAGCATTCTTTTGATTAACGCAAACCGAAATCCTAAGGAAAAGTGTGGGTCTTAGTGACAAAACTGCAGTGTGTTTTTTAAACAATAGCCTAAATCGCAATTCCTGAGATTTTTTGCTTTAGATTGATAAATCAGAATTCACAAAAGTCTTTGAAAAACTAAGCTAAAAAGTGTGAGGCCTAGTCGGGAAGCAAATCTTTTAGAACTTCGCTATTAAGAGAACCACTGCCCGTACTTTTATGAGGCTTTTTTTACCTTCTCTAACTTTTTGTTAGTTTCAATTTTAGGAACAAATATAGTAAAAAACATAGTCATGACTATAAATTTGGGCAAAAACTTGTTTTTAAAAATTCTTAGTAACTATATCTCCTCCTCCTCTTCTTCTATGTTGAATTTCGGCTCTTCTTTGACAAAACAAGCGTAAGTTGTGCTGGTCAAGGCGGCCTTTTCTGCTATATCCCTAAGACAGTTAATCCAAACTTCTTTGTCGTTTTCACTTTGTATTTTTTCGGCTGCTTCTGAAGCAGTCTCAGCAATGGAGAAGAGTTGGGATTTCAAGTTTTCAATTTCAAATCGGTAGTAGGCCAGTTGGGAGGCTTGAGATTCCTGCGATAGAGTGTCAATTTTGTCTTTGAACTCTTTCAGCTGGCTCTCATTGTATTCCTGTTTGCCTTTGGCCACCTAAATTTGTTTAAATAACCCTATATACTTCTTTGTGTTTTCTTTCATTTTATTTGTACGTTTGAAAAGGTAAATATAGTTAACTATACACAATTGTCTTTAATAACCTGTCTGTGACTGATTTCCAATGTTTTTTTAAGATAATATTTTTTTATTACCGCAAATACACTGCGAAGGCACCGCAAAACATTTTTTTTCGCCGCAATTTGATCTTTCCGCAAAATACGTTTTTCTCACCACAAAAATTGTTTCTCGTCGTTATTAGTCAAAATTTCTCGGAATCCCACTCTGAACCACCGGCAACCAGACATTTTCTAATATTTTTAGAATTTGTCGATTTCTAATATTTTTTAAACTAATTTTCTATTAGTAGAACTAACCATTTTTTGATTGTAGTACAGTCGAGTCCCGCTAACTCGGCACCCCAATAACCCGGCACTCTAAATTCGGATAACGCAAAACATTTTTCCAAAACATTTAATTTTTAACGCGCCAATTCAAATTAAAAACGCCATGACTTATCCGACAACCCAATAAATAAGTTTCCATGAAAAAATATATATCTAACGCTGAAGAAGCATTGAATTGTTTTTTAAAACATTTAAGAAAAAATTTTGGCAAAAAAACAACAGGGGGGACCAAGGCGTCTTTTTTTCAGAGATACAAATACATATAGTGCCGAAAAAACTATGAAGGCGTAAATATTGGTCATGAAAACAACCAAAAACAGATAAGTAAAGTGAAGTGAGTAAACAAGAGACTTAAAAGGTTTCAAAGCATTAGAAAAAGTAGCGACATTTTCTAAAAAATATGAGAAATTGTCTGGTTGCCCTCAAAACCACCATAAACCTAAAATTCTGAGCGATTAGCCCATCGGACTGGAATTCTGATCCGATCAGTCGCTTTTTCGCAAAACGTTTACCACCACCCCCTTTTTTTCTAGTAAGCCTCCAGAAAAACAACTTTCAAGTGCCTCTAGCAACAAAATAACTGAATTCTTTCGTCCTAATATTGATGATGCTACCTTTTGCTGATGTTTTTTGGTGTGCATAAAAATGATTTTGATGAAGACTCTTGTTATAACAAACTCCTAGAACTTTTTTGGTAAAGAACTCTCGATATATCGCACTTCTCAGGCCGGTCCCAAGGGGTCCGTTGTATCGAGAAGCGACTTTATATACATTCTGAAAAATGTCGAGCTTGGCACAGCTCGCTAGATTTTTTTTATTACAATTTTTTCACAAGATTTTCAAAAGTCTAAAATAGCATACCTCACAATTTATACATTTTTTGGGACTACTGGTCATATTTTCATGATTTTCCAAGTGACTGCTACCGCTGAAGTTTGTTATATTTTAATTTAATGTGATCGATAATTTTCCTTTTTCAACAAACCTAGTCTGCGAATCAGAGACCGCCGGTGAAATTTGTTCCGGCTGTTCGAAGGGATGTTGTATTGAGACCATTGACACTCTTTCCCCATGACTGTGGTGTTCTTCCAATTTAATGTTCTGACTGATATTAGCCATTTGTGCATGCTGAATCTGTAAATTTTTATACGTATGTGTTTGCACTGTGCATATTTTTATTTGGACAAATTGTATTCAGACAGCTTTAAGCTCTTTAAAGTAGACCATTAACACGTCGGGTACGGATTCTAAGACCTGTGCAGTTAGACTCAGAATTTCCTGCTGAGCACAATACTGCGGGTCTCAACTGCTTTTATGAAACTGCTCTTGGAATTCTAAAAACACTGTAAAATTTCAAATTCATCTCAAGACAAAAACATTCAAATTTTTGAAAACCAAATATTTTTTATCAAATTCAAATTCAAAATGAGATATTAAACGTATGTGCTTGCTTCGATGATCAGAAAGCTATATCCCTTTTAGTGAAATATGTTTGAGTATTAGGTTGTGTCATAAGTTCGCGGGTTCTTGAAATTCAAAATTTGTGCTACACTTTTTGTTTATGTGTTGTCTTACTATCTAATCTATCAGTTGGAGCAATGCATGTATGATATGTATGACCATTCCCTTCAATTTTTAGACGAACGTTAATCACATTCGCCACGTAATGCTTTTTCTTCGATGAGTGACTAACCGGCGTTGATGCTGCCAAAAAAATCTGCGATGTCTATGGCGCTGATGTGATAAAGAAGACTGCCTGTCAAAAATGGTTTGCTCGATTCAAAGAAGGAGACAGAAGGGTAGAAGACAAGCCTCGTAGTGGAAGACCAAGCCTTTTCGATGATGATCAACTTCATGCACTGGTGGAAGCTGAGCCGAAATTGACAATTCGTAAATTGGGTGAGCGTCTGCAGAAACCTTTCAAGACTGTGCACCGACATCTGCTGAAGATTGAAAAGGTCAACATTTCTTGCTTAACGCTTTACAATCATATTTACAATCATTATAATAAATCAGGTCACTTTCTAAATTTTGACTTTTTGCCCAGTCGGTCATTGAGCGAGGCAGTTGAGACCCGCAGCGTTGTGTTCAGCATGAAATTCTGAGTCTAACTGCACACGTTCTAAAATCCGTACCCGACGTGTTAACTATATGCTCAGGCTGTTATGTAGTTGTATACATGGTGCTTCAAAAAATCTCTTCTATTTTTTAAATTGGCGCCTTTTTCATTTTTAACATACAAAAAATTTCTAAATTTTTATTTTATCGCGTGTATGAATATCTCTCTCTATTTTTCAGAGGAAAAATGCTCAGGTGAGAAGCGCTTCTAAGATTTTAGATTGAGCACTCGAAATCTCAAAATCTACCAAAACTTTTTCCGAACTCGGACTTTATAGGTTACATTCACAAACTGACCTGTTCAACTTCCTGCTTAGCTATAACCAATCTATTCTCTTCCTGAGTAGAATATAGTTGTTGAGGCACCCTAGCCTTTCGCTTGTTTCGCCGACTACACTCACTCCCAGAAAAGCTTTCACTAAAAGATTCATTGCCAGCTCCAGCTCTCACGGAAAATATCTTGTCAATGACAGAGTTGAGTTTTCCGGCTGGGGATGGGTCTGGCTGAAATCGATAAAAAAAAAGGTGAATACTTAAAACCCCAAAAAAACATACCCGAGGAATATCTCCACCAGAATTCACAGATATGTTCAATTTCATTGAGTTGTCCTTAGAGCTAGCCTCTGGAGTGTGCTTGAAATTGTACTGCTTCCCGGGCGATTTACTTTTCCGGCTGGTGACTCTTTGCTTCTTTGTGCCCTGAGGAGTGGTCATTTTACCGTTCGGAGTGTGAATGTTCAGATTTTCGACGTGAGCCGCAGCTGCTAAGGTTGCTGCCAAAATTGCACTGTTTTTGTCGTTGTTGCCAGTCAATGCATCTGTATGTCCATTGTTTAGGTTTATTGGATTATTGGCCAGCCATTGCTAAAAATAGATATTGGTATTGACACCATTGACTTATTGATTTGAAACTATTTCACCTGAAGCCAATGGTCGGAGAATAGGTTTGGGCAGTCACATTTGGCTCCACTTTCACTTGATTATTGTTGTTGTTAAAGGGTGAGGGTGAAGAGGCATCTTGAATTGCGCTGAGCAGTTTGCTCAAATCTGGGGCAGCAGAACTGACTTTTGCACTGAAATCATGAAAATTTCAAGCTGTTACAAAAAATATCCTTGACTAGACTTGTCGAATCAAAATTTTTAAGTAAGAATTTCAGGCTAAGTATTAATCATTCAAATAATAATTATTAGTAATTTTTTTTTGGTTTTAAAATAGTAAAAAATATGTGGAATTATGTGTAAAGTGCATTTATTGACACACATAGTCATGTAAAATAACTCCCCCTCGGGAGTTATTGGAGGAAATACGGTATTTTCGATATAAAAACAAATATTCAAAATATTTTACGAAAATTTAAGATTTTTAAGAAATTTTTCTTCAGTGGCTTAGCTGGAGAAAAGTTTTTCGTATTCGAAATTTCAAATATATCTCTATATAGTATTTGGTTCGGGAGGTCACACTTTTGAGTGGTCAAACTTTTTTCTGGGCAATACTTTAATGGACAAATTTGGTCTCATTTGAAAGCCCTATTGACGGAGAAGGACCTTTTCCGAACAGATTTCAGTTTTTGTTTTAAAAAACTTGGAATTTTGCCCCTTGAAGTTAAAAAGTAGGGGTTTTGCGAAAGAATTTCAAAAAAAATTTAAATGAATTTTTTTTTGAATTGGCGCCAATTGCCTAGCTTTACTGCCGAGCCTCTTAGCCTTTTTGGTAAAACCTGTTGGACTAGGGTTTTTGTAGATGCTATTGTTGCCAAATTTTTTTCGCATTCACTTCATAATTCATTAAAGGAGGAGTGCAACTTGGGGAGGGGGCGTGGAATTATGTGTAAATTGCTTTTATTGACATAGTCATGTGAAAATGTTTTGGAACCCATTTTTCTGCTTTTCCACACTTATAAACGCATTTAATGCATGAGCAATTATTTAACTGCAAGCAGGATGAACGATCTGAGAAATTGGGCAATTGGACCAACATGAGGATGAGGTCATAGAAAACTTCAAGCCTAAATTCGCTATTGTGGACACGTTTGTTTTTATTTTTGCTTCCATTTGGTGTGTAGCTAGTAAAGTCTTAGGGATCGTCTTGAGCTCTATGAAGCTCTATTGATCGCAAGGAAATACAAGAAGTAGGTCGGCCAGAACACAATTATGTAGATATTGATGATGATACAGATAAAATTGTGAATTAGCTAGAGACGCTATTGATAGACGATAAAGACGATGAAGATGAGGAGGAATAAAGAATTCCGCCTAGAATAGGCACCTGACTTTTCCTTATTTGAAAATAACTGGGAAAAAATTTTGTTTTCAAGACGGAGTGAACCTTCGACGCCGAAAAAAACTGTAGGGGGACCAAGGGAGCCAAAATTTTCGAAAATTTGGTCGGGAAAATTTTTGCCGAGATAGATTTTCCATAAGAAAGTAGATTTTTTTCTAAGAACTTTGGTGAAAAAATCTTTGCAGGATCATTGAAAAAGTGTTACACACTGAAAACCAAAAAAGGTCATTTTTATTGGTCTATTCCACCACCCCCAATTTGCACACCTCCTTTAAAAAGAAAGTACCTGAACAACCAGGATGGGGCCCAAGTCACCAGGGAAGTATCCAAACCACCAGAATGGGTCTAAACCACCAAAATGGGCCTAAACCACGAGGATGGGCCTAAACCACCAAAATGGGGCCCGGACTACCTGGATACCCCCAACCACCAGTAAAGTAGCCGAGGAGGAGGGTGGGCGGTAAGTTTGTAGACAGAAGCGGGTAATCAAGAAGAGGGTAGCCATGAGGGAGGAGAGGGTAATAATTAGGTATGTGATGATTTATTATTTTATAAAAATTTGAAAATACGATAGAGACGCCGATAGTCGCCTCTTGTCCCTAGTATCAAATATTTGAAAATTGTCATCAAATTAAACTTACAATTTGCTCAATTCGGCTGGAGCTTTCGTCTTCTGTTTCAACTTTTTCATCAGTTCATTCCTGCTTGGCGTGGACATCATAGGTGGGAAAATTCCATTCATTGCACTCTGTTCATTTGCCGAAACCATAGCCTTCATTGCCTCATTGCGCATAAAGGAATTGAAGACCAAACTGTTGGGAGTATTGTCAGCGTTGGGAGTGAACCCAGAAGAGTTGTTATTAGCATTGACCATGGTGTTGACGCCGGGTGAGGAGGACGCCATTTTCAGGTCTTCAGATCCTGCCATTGGAGACGAGGATTCTGAAAACAAGTATCAAAATTATGAAAAAATTTAAGAAACTAAATACAAACCTCGGAATTCGCCAGGAGATGACGATGGAGAATTTTGGTTTTCCTCCTCCATAAGTGACATGATGTGTTCGCGGTCGAATGGAATGGGTTCACCTAAAAGTTAGAAGTTTAATAGGGGCTTACAATGGAGGTGCGAGGTCGAGGTAAAACGGTGACTATCTCGCGTTTTGCATTGAAAAATGCCAAATCTGATATAAGCGACCTATATCTAAAACCAAAAAGTAGATGTAGGTCGCCTATATCAGATTTGGCATTTTTCGATGAAAAACGCGAGATCTAGGTGGGTCCCCGGCAATTCAAAATTTTTTCTTAATCTTTAGATTTCTTTTAACTTGGTTTTTAACAATACTACACCTAAAATTAAATTCTAGGCCTTGTTTTGTTAGAAACCAAGTTAAAAAATCCGTACGGAAGATCAATGATTATGAAAATTTTCTGAATTGGCGGGGACCCACCGACCCTGCGAGCATGGTTCTTTAACAAAGAAGTAATCACTTCTTTGATTACTTCTTTGTTAAGTTAACTATTTTAGATTACCGTATTTCTTCTAATAAAGGGCCTCCCCGAAATCCGGAATTACCTTTATTTATTTTTGCATTTTTGACTCAATTTTGGATATCGACATCTAGACATGTCACATACCGAAATGAAGCTGAGTATCAGAGCTACATTTTGTTATTATAATATGCTTGAGAGTTAATATTTAAATAAAGTCAAAAATATATAAAAGTAATTCTGGATTTTGGGGAGGGCTTCTATTAGAGAAATTACGGTATAACATATGGTACGGCAACATATGGTATTAAACGAAAAATTATACCTTCAACGCTGCTTCTGGCCAAAACTGATACATCGCCTAAAATTTAAAGGATTAGAACAGCTAGCCTATATTTAAATTAAGTTAAGCACTCGCCGGGCAAACCAGTTTTGGTCAAAGTAGTCCTAAAATAGTTTTGGTTCTTGAGCAAAAATAAAATTGGGTCATCAAAAATTTTACATGTGAATGTGCAATGAGGTTTTGTCCGGGAACGCCCAGTTGCAGCATCGACACCTGAAGTGTAACGAAAATTAGCATGGCTAACTAGGCATGTCCACCAAAAGTCTCTCTCATTTTCTCCTCATTTTTCATCCTCTCATTGTGCCCCGTCATTTTCTACCATTTTCAAAAAAAGGTACTAATTCGGTTTAGCCCCACACTTCCATTTTTGATTTTTCTTTTTCTTTGATGCGACAAACATCTTTCATTTATTCACATAGATACAAGTCAACAATTTGTGACCATAAAAAGAACATAATATCATTTCCACCGAACTGTCGGCGCCAAACAAAATCAGAGACATAGCTTTTAAAAACAGAACGATGTGTGCCGTATTCTTGCTTGTGCCTTCTCCTGAATTTTTGCCATGTTGATTCGATCGTCTGAGTGTGTGCACCAGTCTCCGGATCCACGAAATTGACTGAGTGATTCACGGTGAAGTGAAGGAATTCCTCAGGCAGCTTTTCAATTAGACTAATTCCAGTGCGATTGTTTATTCAACAAAAAAAGATGAATAAAGTAAATGAGACGGAACGATGAAAACAAAATCTTGGAGCACACAAAAAAGCAAGAACACGACTAAAACACGACTAAAAATGGAAAATGATAAAAAAATACGTTGTTTAAAAAAATTGTGCAAACTTGAGACACGAAAGCAAAAATAGGGGTGTGGGGCTAAACCGAATTAGTACCAAAAATATTATTTCAGCGGTTTGCAAAAGTCATTGAAAATTTTTGACAAAAAAGCGGTAGTGTTTTTTTTGTGTAATCCATTGTATGAAAAAGCTGCACTCATGGTTGATTATCTTGATCCTAGATCAAAGGCCAATAAGAAATTTTTAGAAAAAGATTCCACTGACTGATTCCAAAGGAAAAGGATGATTTTATTTTATGCAGTGAAGTAGAAAAATGATTTTGAAGTTAATTTCAAAAATAAAAAAGATTTCGGCTCCCAAAAAAAAGTTACTTAATAGTCGACAAAGCTCAAATTTTATTTTTACAAGTTGTAAAAGTCTTACATAAACATTCTGGAGATCTGATGATGCCGAAACATGTGGCTTCTCAGCGTTTCACTGCCTAAATTACTCAGAGTGAGTGAAATGCACTTCGATTAATATTCGATTTATATTAGTGGTTAAGCATTAGTAGGCGTTAGTTAAAGTGAAAACTTTTTATTTGTTATTAAGAAAAACACCAGACACACACCTTTTTCATGAGGAAACTCACTTGAGATCTCTTCATTACACTGCGTGCAAGTGTAGCTAAAAAAGTTTATGTTAATTATTATCGTTGTTATAAAAGACAAAGGGATCATTTATAATACTTTTTGGAGCACTTGAAGTATTCCCCCTCCACTCAACTAAAGTTGACCCCCTCCAGTAAATCAGCTGGGGGACCAAGGCGAAAAAAATTATTTTTATTTCTATTGGGTTGAACCATAAGTAATGTCGTTTTTAAATGGGTTTTCATGTAACCTGTTATGATCATTTTTTTGATACGTCATACACTATTTGATAGCCCTTTTCTTGGCGTTTCTGATGAGCCATCATTTGTTTATTATTTATAAAAATAGAGGGCATAAATGCTCAAAAGAAATGATGTTCACAAATGGGCACTTTAGGGGGGTACATTCATCGCTTTAACTGGTCAAAAGTTTGATTCAGAATTCGGCACTTTAACAACATCTTAGTGCTATCGTGTAGCGCATTCCAAGAGCTACAAGACCTATTTTACAGAATAATTTTTGAAGATATGGGTGTTGAGATATGGCCTTTTGAAAAAAAAACAATTTCTTGAAAAAATTACCAAATCCGAAAAAATTAGAAAAAATTGGATTTTGGTCATTTTTCAAGAAATTGTTTTTTTCAAAAGGCCATATCTCAACACCCATATTTTCAAAAATTATTCTATAAAATAGGTCTTGTAGCTCTTGAAGTGCGCTACAAAATGGAACTAAGATTTTGTTAAAGTGCCAAATTCTGAATCAAACTTTTGACCAGTTAAAGCGAGGAATGTACCCCCCTAAAGTGCCCATTGGTACACCTAAGTTTTATGAGCACTTATACCCTTTATTTTTTATGATTAATAAACAAATGAAAGTTCATTAGAAAGGCCAATAAGAGGGCTACCAAGTAGTATACAATGTATCAAAAAATAATTATAACATGTTATGTTACATGAAAACCCATTTAAATGTGGTTTATGGTTCAACCCAATACATTTTCAAATCTCAAAGAAAAAGTCTCGAAAACCAGTAAATTTACAGTATATCTACTGGAGCTTCTATGCTTGACCCATTACCATATTTTTTACGCCATTTTTGCTTGAAATTTTTTTATTTATTCATTATTATCATTATCAATCATTATCAAACACATCATGATCCCATTCGGACCATAAGCCATGAGACGAATTCATCATCGTTTTTGGAGTCGAGTAAGTTAAAGAGTCCTCGCAAATTGAGATGCTTTAGGCAGTCCATGGCTTAAATGGAATATTAGATCGTAAACAGAATTAACAGAAGACTAGGACGCAAAACGAAAGCGTAAAAAAATCATATCTAACGTCGTAAATAAAAATAGTCAAGCTTAATTAGTGAGAGAGAAAATAGGTCTTGGCTGCGCAAAAATTCTACCGCGCCTTTTCAAAAACACATCTTCCATAAAAATGCGAGATTTTCAAAACACTGCAAAGACAATTATATACCTTTAATTTTGAGGTCAACATTGCATAGAAGCTGCCTTTTTAATTATTTTTCTGCAAAAAATAATTGGTATTGAAAAATTAAAAAAAAATTGCCTTGGTCCCCCGAGCTGATTTACTCAAGCGGGTCAACTTTAATTGAGTGGAGGGTATACTTTAGTTTAGCCTACCTTTTGAAGTGAGCTTGCATTCTGTGACGAGACAGGGATGAGGAGTGGCAAAATATTTTGTGGCACACTAAATGTACAAAAGATAACCAACTCTGAAGATAATCAAAAAGTTCGAAAATTGCTACCTGAGCATGGAAATTGACCTAAAATACAGTTTTTGTAAAATTTTTATAGAAAATATCAAAATTCTGTACTTTTGTAGCTGTTGTATTTTTTCTGATAGAGACCTGGGGCTCTGCGAAAATAGGAAAAATTGCGGTTCCATCTCAAGATTTTGGGTTCAAACCAAAATCAAACCCTCAAAGTAAAGGTGCTTTTTGGAGAAAATTCGATAGGTCAACTGTGAGGGCAGGCTACGTAACTGTACTTTTTCAAAAGATTTGTACTTTTTTGGTACCCCAAATCTTAGGTTTTGCGTCAAAGTATTTTTTTGTGCTCAAAAATCAATAAGCACTGGTTAAAATGGCATTTTTGACGAAAAATGACCAAACTGAAATTTTTAGCCAAACTCTTTTCAAAATTTTGAGTTACGTAATCCGGTTAACTGTAGACAGTTGATGATTTGTCTTTTTTCAATTTGCTTATTTTAACTAAAATAATAACATACCTTTTAGGTCTGGCCGCTTGAGTTCAGTTCGGTAAGGCATTTTAAGTAGAGAGTGTGAAATAAAGAAGGCAAGAAAATAAGTAGCTTAATGAATTTTTAAGACTATTGCCCAGTCGATGCCCTAAATTGATTGTTATTAATTTTTGAAAGTTCTTTTTCAACAACTGTTGCAAACTGCAAACTGTCTATGCTTTTTCTTCCTCTTTTTACAAGATATAAGCAATAAATTCAATCAAAGTCAAAATAAGCTGACAGGAGATAGAGCAGAGAAGCTTACAAAAGGGAGATAGATTGACACACATTAAAATTTCCAAAAAAAATTTTGCTTAATTAAGTAGTACTACGTGACTTGTGAACTATTTTTTATAAGCTAAAAGAATAAATTTAAAGCAGCGGCGTACTGCGAAAGTCGGTCGTCTGTTCGATTCCGACTGGCAGCATTGTTTTTTCCTCAACTTCTACTAAAATGCGTCATTTTAGTTCTAGTTTGAGTTTTAATGGCATTCGCCTTTCAAAATATTCCCATCGGCGACAAGCATGCCCCTTTAGTTTCAGTTTTGAAAACTAGAGAAACTTGCAAAAATAAATTTTGTCAAAATTTTTCGGCGCTACTCGGTTTTAACCCCCCTCCCCCTCTTCCCTCCCAAAATAGTTACTCGATTTTTAACCCCCCAATGACCTACTCGGTTTTATCTCAACTCCATGCATCTCAACTCCAAGCCCGCAGGGGGCTTGAGAGTTAGAGATGCGCACTCACTTACCTTAGAGTCTAAGGCTTAGACATGATTCCGAGAAGTACTCTTGATCATAAAATGCATATAAAGTCTATTTTGCCACGGCAAGTTGAATAACACGGTAAAGCAGCCAAAAAAGTGGCCCCTATTGTTCCCTTCCCTCTAATACAGCCCATAATCCCTTTCAAATTGCTTTTCTGGTCCTATTATGGCAAAATTATTACTTAAAAATTATTTTTGACCGCTCCTAAAAAGTTGATTTTGGGAGGGGGTTATAACCTAGTAGGTCGATTTTTTTGGGGGGTGGTTGTTAGAAGTGTAGTTAATGGTTTTAGCACTCAATTCTTCAGGGTGGTTAACTCAAATTTCAAAAAAGGTGGCGAAATTCCCCCAAAAGGTAGCGTTTCAACTAAAAATTTTCTCAAAAGGTGGCAAATACCATCTAAAGGTGGCAAGTTAACCACCCTGGGGGGGGTCGGATGTTTGGGTTGGCGGTGGTTGTTGTAAGCCAGTAGCGCCGAATTTTTTATGTTAGTTTTAAACTCAAAACAATCAAAAAGACAAAAAACTTCTTTCAAATACAAACAGAATTTTCAGCTTTTTGCCTTGCCTACCAAACACCACCTACCCAACCTCTTTGGACAGCACACAGTACTACTTCTCCTGCTACTGCTGTAATTTTGATGGTTGTTGTATTGTCTCGGCGGGTGTTTCCCCTCTTGATGCTTTCAATGCTCCTTTGCAAGCAGTAGTCTTTAGTAGCATGGAGCAGCAGCATCAACATTAGGAAGAGAAGATTTCCGAGCAGGTCATGGCCACCCATTTTCGTTTCTCTTCCCCTCTTCTCTCTTCTCTTCCATTCATCATGCATTCCACTGCTGTCCGCCTACCTTCACAGAAAGCTTTACTACTACGCTTCTCCTCTAGCTGCTCTTCGAATGGCCTCCAACCATTTTCTTTTGTATTATTCTCACCATAAATGAATGGATGGCTTTGCTCTTCTGCTCTTCAAAATCATGACAGGGCAATAATTGTGCCTAAGCACGTATAGCCCCATAACTCATTTTTTGGACTTTCACGAAAATATATATAGCTGAACTTGTCACTGGCTAAGTTAACTATGCAGTAAGCGGTTAGTCACTGTTAACTGTGGACTGCACTTCAATTAAATTTGGAGCAATAAATTAAGAAAAATTCCAACGCTGTGGTAGTTTTGGCAGTGTATAGTAATTTTTAGCGTGGCTCTACTGTTTTCACCACGCAGGTGATTGTCACCACAATCACCTAACTGCAGATAAATCTTATATAGTATTTGGCATGTGTGGGTGGGTGGGTAACGCTTTTTTACTTCGAAGGCCAGAATGGGTCGTAGATAGCGAAATCACTTTTGTCGCTAATGCCATCGTGTTCCCCAGAATGTCAGCTTTCGTTTAAAAAAAAGAACAGGCGAAAAAAATGAGTTCTAATAGGGGATATACCTATTTTTATGAATGAAGTCATTGCCGCTCATTGAAATTTCGAAATACTATAGAGGTGCCGATAGGCGCCCTGTGGGCCCTTGTAGAAAAATAATACAAATTAACATTTTCTGACTGTATTTAAAGCAACAAGAAATGCATTAATAAGCAAGACCATTGTTCCAAAAACTTAAGATAATTGCTATTGTATTACTGGTGGCAGCAGAGTTTATAGCAAAGAAAGCATATTTTGGTGTTTGCCTTTCCGGCTTCTAATTCAAGCAAGAGCAGCAAGTTGCATTAGGTTAGTATTTGCACTCACTCCTGAACAACTAGAGGTCAATCAGATACATTGTTCTGGATTTGTGTGCATAGAACTACAGACATACAACGTATAATGCCACTTAAACCTTATATGGCTTGCTTGTACACAAACACTTTTATGTATATATGGCAACAACGAAAAATACGAAAAAGAGAAAAAGTGCAAAATCTATAAAGGTACATAATTAAGTTATAATAGCTTCAACAAAAAGGCCCAAGTGGTCCACAAACATGTAATCTTTTAAGCAAGTAAAGAAAATCTATAAAAAACGCAATGAAAAAAATGTTTGCACATCAAGCCAAAAAGGTCACTCAGCTAACAACGACAGCAAAAAAGAGAAAATAAATACAGTTGAGAAGCGCTTAAAACACTCTTTTTAAATAGTGGAGCTAAAATGGTGGAGCACACCTTCATCCCAAATAATATTGAAAAGCCCTAAATGGACTGAGTAGCAGCAGCCTCCTTCCAAGAAACAACAACAACGATAATAGATTTAGGATGAATTTGACCTAGATGCAGCAGCAGCAGCAGCACAAGTGTAAAGCAAGAGACAAATGTCGAAGCAAGGGAGTTGCATTGCATAAACCAAGCAGGTGGCGGGAGAAGGAGACTTAGATGCTTGAGCCATTTAGTGGTGGCTGGCTGACTGGCTGTGTCACCTTGTGCAACTACTGTTACCTGCTCATAAACTCCTAATTCACCTTCACTTAGACGCACTTTACTGTAAAAATTGTAATGCTTCATGGGCCTATTTTCGATTATGATGACTGTTTTTAAAAGATCAAGACGTGCAGTCCAGCAAGCAACATCAAGCTGAAAGCACTTCTGGGAGCACGCAAATACGGCAAAGAAATTTTCGCGCTAGTGTCATATACTTCACCCCTTCCTCCCCTCGATGATTTTTTTAGGCTACGAGCCGGGCCATTACTAACAAGGGCTTTTGCATAATTTTTTTATTATTATTATTGGTGGGCGGCTTACGAGACTTGCCTTTTGGGAGGTGGTTTTGGTTAGACAATTTCACAGCATGCTGCAAGTCTACCAATTAGCTGAAAACAAGACTCACTTCCCACAGCTGCTGCTATTTAAACAACTCTCGCTTATTGGTTGGTTGCGCACAAGCTGCAAGAAACAAATAAGAGAAAGTCGCAAGGACTAGTCGACGACTAAAGCTAGACAAGACAAGTAGCGATAGTAAGTGGGGAAGGGGAGTGTTGGTAATATTGTGTTGATGATAGCCAATTGTTATTATTTTACTATTGTTGTTTAGTTATTGCTACAATGAGCAAACAACTGGCTAGTCGAGCTGTGAAGTGGGTGAATAGTATAGACGCACACAGAGTGCGGGAGCCAAGTCGACAGGACCAACAGGAGGGAAAGATCTGAGGAGTGGATATAGCTAGCTGACTGGCGTACATTACTGCTTATGGTTGGTAATATAGCAACAACCGTATTGAGCAAGATGAAAAGATCGAGCAAGACTAATATATTATTAGACTATGACAAACTAATGGAATTATTATGAGTAGGAAGAAATAGTGTGATAATTTGTAAGATTGTGATAAAAGAAAATTAAAGTTAAATATTCCAATCCAACACCCTTGTTCGGTCATGGACGGTGTCGGGTTAAAGGAATTGATCGATATAACTTTTTTTTACTATGAGCTACAGTCCACTCTCGATAATCCGTCACCCCTTGGGACCGGCCGTGGGGTGACGGATTATCAAGAGTGACGGATTAGCGAGAGTTGAATGCATATAAAGATTAGGAGAAAGACGGATTATCGAGTGACAACTCAGGAAGCACATAACTATTACCGAAAATACAGATTTACATGAACAGTTCGATAAGAACTCCACTCTACAACATTAAGCGATTAAAATCCGTTCATTCAACCAAAAGCACTGTTTATTTGAACACCCATAACAATTCAACAAAAGAAAACTGCGCTTTAACGGTCATACGAGAAGAAGTTAGTGATTTCCGACTGCTTCTTTTGACACACTTCCTCGATCGTCCTTCTTGAGCTTCTTATCCCATTTTTCCAGAAAGGTCTCGAAAATTGACCCTGATGATTTTATAACATTTGAACATGTTAAAATACCGTCATCCAAGCTTTCTTGTTGGCTTCTCACTCTACCGGCACAGAACAGAACCGACATCGACCGACCCAGCTTCACCTTGCTCTGTCTTGAATTTGATTCCATGACAGCCCTTGAAAGTGGTCAAACATACCTCACTAGCTTTGAAGTCGACGATTTTCAGCCTATTTGCTATCGCCAGCGGCTTTTCCTACAAAAGGTTGCGTGAGCATCACATTTACTTGACAAACACAAAAGCACGCAAGGCAAAAATTCTAACCTTCAGCAATTCACCGCTCACGGGAACATTTTGACTCCTGATCTGTTTGTGGCACCGGATAAGTGCTTCTTCCATCTGTTGATGCTTGCCGGATGTCAGTCGCGCACACTTGGCTTCACTTCCACCGTCGATTGCACTGAGGATACTCTGTTTCATGCTCAAAATTTCGTTAATAGTTGTTCTAGGCACACCGAATTGCTTGGCTAGCGCAGAACGATTAGAGTTTTTGGCCGCCGCACCAAGTATCAAGCAAGTATTGCTTTCTTCTCTTCAGTGTTCGCTTCTTGTTCGGACGTTTAGGAGTACTTATCGGTAAGTTCAAACAAAAGAGATGCATGAAAACATAAAATGACGGATTAACAAGAGTTGATTTATTGATAATGTTCACTATTTAAGTGACGGATTATCGAGATGACGGATTAGCAAGTGACTTTTGCCTTATTTAATGCAAAACCAACCAAATCGTCACGAAGGTGACGGATAATCGAGAGTGACGGATTAGCGAGAGTTGACTGTGAACTATATAGTCAACTGTGGGCTACAGTAATAAAACTCAACTGTTTGACTGTAAATAGTTCTCGGTTGACTGTGCACAGTTAAACTTTTCTGTTAATTGTGTTAATTTTATAACTATTGACACATTTTTTATATTCTCGAATAGTTTCTTGTTTTACTGCAAAAATAATCATTTCAATTTTCTGATTTTTCCACGCTGGAAAATGATTCAGCGGTATAATTATTGTTTCTTGTTTTGATTTTTTCAGCAAAACAGTTGAAAGACGTCAGAGTAGCTGGTAAATAAATAATACAAAAACAGATGTAGAAAAGAGATAGAAACAGAGAAGAGAAACTTGTGACGGGACCTTTCAAAAAAGAAGCCAGGAAAAGAAGAAGACACAATTCTCGACATTATTGAATATCGCTCCTCTGATCAAAATCAACTCACCTGTGCAACGAGCAATACACATTGCATAGCATTGCATTATTACTTTTTTCTTTCTCCAAAACCGCTACTATAACTACAATAACTCTACAGAAGTGGTATTAGCTTAAGAGATACCACTACTCAAACACATATAATATCTACACTACAACTTTTTCAAACAATACATCAACCGAGGACTAGAAAAAAACAAAAGCAACTGGTCACAACGACAATAAACAATGATGAGCAAATACTACACTCATAAGGTATCAATAAAAATGGAAGAACGAGAAAAGGTAAGCAACACAAAAAGGAATTATCTTCGCGACATAAGTGTACACGATATAAAATTTTAAAAATTTCAAAACTTAAAAAAATGTTTGAAAAAGTAAATTTTAAACGAGAAATGTCTTTCTAAACCCGAATCCGTCAAAAATTCAATGCTGAGATATACCTTAAATGTTCTAATAGAGCCCCCGGGGCACTATTTTTCAACCCTCCGAAAATCGAAAAAATTTTGGGTCGATCTCGAGATTTTTGGGTGAAAATTCAAAATCTAAAAAGCAGAATCTGTAGAGCTCGTGGGAGTTAAGAAAATGCAATGAACAGCTTTGCAAAATATTGACTTTGCTCTGAGATTCAGACCCTCAAAGTTGAGAGGGGGGGGGCTCTATTAGAACATTCACGGTAACTACTTCGAGCTGGCAATATATGAAATTGCCATTGCTCACCATTTTTTGACTATATCTCAGTAGTTGGAATATATTTTGACCAAATTTCAACGACGAATTCAGATTTAGGAAGACATTTTGGTATTGTAAACTGATTTTCGAAAAACTTTTAGGCGAATATTTGACATTTTTTTCAAAAATTAAAAAGTGTCGCGAGTAAGTAGTAACACAGGTTGTCTCAAAAATATTGGGTATTTTTTTTGAAAATCTAGTGTAGAAAGCTCCTTCCCGGACGATTTCCTTTTTTTGAAAACCTCCAACAGCATATTTAAAAAATATATAGCTGAAAAAATATTAGAAAAAAAACCCTGTATATAAGCAGAGCTACACTAGCTGAACAAGTCTAAAATAAGTTGAATGACTGTAAATTGACTTTTAACGACAATTGGGCCCTATACGACAGTAGGTCCCATTTTTTGCCTTGGTCCCCCTGTTGATTTTTTTTATTTTTTGTTTCTATTTTAACCAATTTTATTTTCTGCTTTCGGCGACACATTAACATTCATAAATTTTTACGAGTTGTTCAACAAATTTTCTGAAATAATTCTGATTTCTTGCACGACAGTTCCGACGAAAAACGGCTTCAGCAATGTACGAGGCGAGCAAATTATCACTGGTTCCGTAGAGGCGCTTGATCTTATGTTTCATATGATCAAAGAAATAAAAATAAAAATAAAATAAAAATAGAAATAAAAAAAATTCATAAGAAATAAAAATAAGCAAAAATAGATTCGAAAATAAAAATCAGCGAAAAAAATCAACAGGGGGGACCAAGGCAAAAAATGGGACCTATTGTCGTATAGGGCCAACAATTGTTTTACCGTTTTAATAGCTAATATCTCCTCAAAAAAGTATTTAAATAGCGTCTACATTTCTGACAAAAAAAACAGTTTGTCCAAAATTCAATGTTTTGCTTACACGTGTTAGGAAAATCAGCATAAATCAACATGGATACCCTGAAAAGCTGGAATTTGGTGAAAAAAGGCAACTTATAACGAAGAAATTTGAAAAAAAATAAAAAAACAGCAATCAAATAGGTGTAAATATGACTTGAAGTTTCCAATATCAAGTGATAATAAAAATGCTCTACTGCTGCTGCCAGTTTTTACGCACACAAGCAGCCAAATAAGCCAGCCAGCCAACTAAAACTACAGTACTCTGCTCCACACTCGCCCAATCAACAGTCGAGAGCAGCAGCAGCAGCACTACCAACAAGCTATAAAATCCAGCCCCACAGCGTGTCTGGCAGAAAGAAAGGGGGCACTAATGGTGAAAGCGAAGCAGACAGCCACTCCTTACCAACAGGGCCTTCCCTTCTTTTTCTCCTCTATTACAACAATGCTTTGAATGGTGGCTAGACAGCAGTAGGGAGTGCCTTTTTGAGTTGACAGGCGCTTCCACTACTATGTGGGAATGCATGCACAACAGCACTAGCCATGAAAGCAGCAGCAGTAAGTGGGGAGTGAGTCTCTACAATAAATGTAGTACTGCTGCTGCTGAAACACAATGGGGGCTTGGCTGGCCAAGGACAAACTTTCTGGTTGGTAAGAAGTGTCTTTAAAGCAGATTATTCTCGCTTCTCTGTTTGTGTGCGAGCAACACTAGCAAGGAAGCTAAGCACTGACAAATGCATTACTGTTGGTTTTCACCAACCAAGCATTGTAGCAGACAAATATAGCCAATCAGCAAGCGGTGCTGTCAGCTAAGTGCCTGCAATAGAGGCCATAGCATCAACACTTTGGAACCATAGAAAACAACCCCAGAAAAGCATATGTAAAATGGAAAAATTGCAAATAATGTCAAATAAGCAATTATATATAATAGAAACAATTAACTGTGGACAAAAAAATTACTGTATTATAAGAAATGCTTGCTTCGAAATCGTGTTCTTGGCATTGTCTTTTTATCCCTTTTTTATAAACTTCTGTCGGGCAATTTTCTATATTTTTTGTAGCCAGTGAGATGAGCTAAAAGATAAGTGGTTGCCTGACAAAACTTTTAAAAATGGGTCGAAAACAATGCCACAAACACGTTTTTGAAATTAGGGGGAGGAGGGTTGGTTATTAGAGTAAATACTAGAGTTGGGATATTTTCCGAAAAATATCTTTTGAGGAAATTTTCTGGAAATTTTCCGAAAAATTTCCTAAAACCGGAAAATATTTATTTTGTAGGAAACACTTCCGAAATATTTTTAATACTTAAAATTTTCAATACTGATGACAGTTTGACGTAAAACACTTGTAAAATCAAAATTCTGACACCGTATTCAGGTTCAGGAATGATTGATT
>JAMRYI010000652.1:0-92113 GCA_029231635.1 Ditylenchus weischeri | reverse complement strand
AAAATGTATGCATACTAGAGTTTCTTTATGCTTTAATTTCTTTTTCCTTTCTTTCGTGGTAACATTCTTTTCTCAAAATTTTTGCCCTGTTTAGAAGCAGAACAATCAGCCAGCAGAAGTGCCGATGCAGGACAATGAGCGAAGATCAAAGACAATAGTGGAAGTAGCCGAATATCTTGCTGAGCCGATTCAAAGCAGTTCACTGGATCCATTTGTCTACTGGCGCATAAATGCAAACAAATGGTTGGGTAAACCTTTTTTTTTGCAGCTGATTCACAGTGGGCCGAGCACTTAAATTTTTTTTCCAAAAATAATCCAATACTTTTTCTACGGTGCTTTTACCATGTTTTGAGTATTTTTGCAAGCAAAAAATATATTTTTTTGCAAAAAATTGCCTTGGCGGACCAGGATCATATTTTGGGTGCTAAAATTTTAGGGCTACCTTGGTCCCCCAAGGCAATTTTTTTTTGCAAAAAATATTTTTGCAAAGACACGAAACAATTTCTTGAAAAATGACTAAAATCTGAGTTTTTCCAATTTTTTCGGATTTTGCTAATTTTTTTCAAGAAATTGTTTTTTTTCAAAAGACCATATCTCAACACATATATTTTAAAAAATTATTCTGTAAAATAGGTTTTTAAATTTCATTTTATAAAATGTGCTGATTCAGACAGATCGTGAGTAAAAACTATTAACCGATATTGAGTCAGGACCATTTGGTAGTTTTGGGTAAAACACATAATACGATAGGAGATTTACACATTTCGATGTGTATATTCATGAGCTGCAAAATTTTGTATTCTATTGTAACTGAATCAAAATAATAAAAAAGTTTTATTGGTAAAATTGGAGTGACACGTTTCTTGACATACAAGAAATATAATTTGATATCAATGGATTCTCTACTGATGAAAAATTGTTGTGGGATCCAGCTGCAGTATATTTTGGTCAAGTTGTGTGGCTTAGTGATGGAATAGGCGGAGTCCCGTATGTATAAGAACCAGATTGTGTTCATCACATGCCTCTAGGATTTCATCATCTCGATTGCTTCCACCAGGACTAGCTATGTACTTGGCACCAAACTGCAAAATATGTTTATGATATTGGAATAACCTCAGCGAAGTAAACCCCTGCGGTAGGCGGAAAAGCCTCATTTTGAATTTTGAAAAAGCCAGAAGTGGCTTTTCCGCCTACCTCCAGTGAACCACTGGGGCAAAATTTTGGGCAGCGATAGACAACAATATTTCAAATTGCGCCTATGCAGATTGCGCCAATGTAAATTGCGGCAGTGAAAAAGTGCAAATTTCTGGTTACAGTCTAGTGCCGATATAACGGCACCCCCGTTATAACGGCACCTTGGGAGATATTTGGCTGGCCGACAGAGTAACCCGACAAAGTTTATCCCCGATATAACGGCATGCCCGCTATAACGGCACTAAAGAGCCGGTCCCGGTGAATAAAATAGCCCCTCATATAACGGCACTTATAAATTTAGTACAAATTTATCTCAAAATTTCTTTCGTTTAGTTCGCTATGGCAACAAGGAAGCGCACTGCTGTAACTCTGGAAGTAAAGAAGGCTATTATCAAAGCGGCTTCCGAAAAAAACAATCAGACGAAGCTGGCTGCACGGTTTCAAATTCCAAGGGGAACGCTGCAAGGAATACTAAAGGAAAAGGAAACGATTATGAAAGCAATCGAAGAGGGTGGGAATGCAAAGCGGTCAAGACTAAAGCCAGGAATGTATGAACGAATGGAAGAAGCGCTTGTCATCTGGTTCAAACAGGTCAGAAGCAACAATCTTCCAGTCAGCGGAGAGCTTAGACTTTTTTGGCTTGATTATGAATTTCAACTTTTAGGAAAAGGCGAAAGTACTATAATTACTTGAGTACTATACAGTTAGTTTAAGTACTATACACGTGGTTCGGGTAATATCCAGGTAGTTCGGGTAGCATCCAGGTGGTTCGGGTACCATCCAGGTGGTTTAAGTACTATACAGGTGGTTCGGGTACCATCCAGGTGGTTTAAGTACACCGATTTTTTTCCGTAGATCGTTAAATTGTTTGTGTTATTTGGCACCACCTGTTTAGTCTAATATAAAAATTTTCTGTTTAGTCAAATAAAGATTTTTTCATGTTACCCCGATATAACGGCACCTTTGACCGGTCCCCAGGGGTGCCGTTATATTGGCACTCGACTGTATTTCATTAAAATAAAAAAAAGACATGAATACAAGTTCAAAGGACGAAATCGACAAATTAAGTGCAAAATAGAGGCGTTTAATTTGAAGTTTAACAAAATATATTTCGAAAAGAATGAGCTTGGGGAAACCAAGGTAAATGACTGATGAGTATAATTTGCTTGAGAGGTGATGCCCACTTAACTTGCTCCAGTCTTCCGAAAGTCACCTCTAATATCAAAATGGAACAGAATTCGTTGGGATCGGGCTAAACTACAGTCAACCCTCGTTAATACGCCACCCCTAGGGACCGGCCTCAGGGTGGCGGATTATCGAGGTGCGATTACCCTACCTTTACTTATCTTTAGCTTTTTTTGGGACCGGCCCTAGGGTAGCGGATTATCGAGGGTGGCGGATTAACGGGGTGGCGGATTAACGAGGGTTGACTGTACACTTTACTGGGTCTGCCCGAAATCAAATTTGTGTCTAAGGTATGTGGGTGTGCCCATATCAACTCCAAGCCCGCCCCCCTTCGGGGTAAATATATTTTTTTTGCAAAACAAATTGCCTTTTGGGATTTTTTTCCCGAAGGGGGCGCAGCGGGAAGGGTGCGTTAGAGATGCGCGCACTCACTTACTTAGACATGATTCCGATAAGTACTCATGATTAAAAATGCATATAGAGTCTATTTTACATAGCTCCAGTGATCGAAACGTGGTAGAATACCCTAATGTACGATGGTTCTGAAATAGCGCTATCGTTTACCTTGGTCCCCCAAGTCAAAAAGTCAAAATTTTGGTTAAAAATTTTTTTCACCAAATTGCTTTCCGACAAAATTTTCGCGTTTTCTATTGTTTTCGTAGTCTGAAATTGCATTTGGCACACTTAAAGGGGCATGCCCACGCTAATAAGAGGTGGTGCCCGCCAATTCAAAAATTTTTTCGTAATCACTGAACTTCTGTACGGACTTTTCAACTTGGTTTCCAACAAAACCATACCTTAAATTATATTCTAAACCTTGTTTTGTTAGAAACCAAGTTGAAAAATCCGTACAGAAGTTCAATGATTAGGAAAAAATTTGAATTCCCGGGCACCACCTCTTATTAGCGTGGGCATGCTCCTTTAAAACCCGATTTCGGGCAAACCAACTAAAGTCCTGCCTGAGATCGGATTAAAAAATGCATTTGCCTGGCTCTAATTACACTAAACTGTGGCGCAATTCGCAGTGGCGCAATCTGCATCGGTGCAATTTGAATGTGACGCAATCTGAAATAGCGCTATCTTTCGCTGCCCAAAATTTTGCCGAAAATTATACAGTCAAACTTCCCTAACACGTACCCCCTGGGGACCGGGCTCAAGTGTACGTGTTAGGGAAGGTACGTGTTATATGGGGAAAAAAAAGTACGTGTATAGACATTTTTAATAAGGTAAATCCAGCCAAATCAAAAAAAGGTGTACGTGTTAGGGAAGTGTACGTGTTATAGGGGGTACGTGTCAGGGAAGTTTGACTGAAATAATTTTTACATAAATTCACAAAATATAAACAGAAAATCGAATTTGTAGAAAATGTTATTTTAAATTTTTCGGCCTTTTGTTTAATTTTAATTATTGATGTTTTTAAATTTTGGGTTTCTGCATTATTACGGTTTTGTATACTTATTACCGGCTGACATCAGACTGTGCCTTTCACAATTCATTTTGTTGACAACTCATCCTTTTGACAACTCAGACTTTTGACAGTTCGTCAAATCGAAATTCGAACTTTCGAAATTCGTCTTAAGACGATTCATTCAAATCATCATTCAAATTTTTGTTAACTCATTCGAACCAGGATTCATTAATTCTGTATCTCAGACGACATATTGTTCATTTCTCTGTTGTTTAGAAATATTCGTGTAGACATTCTTTGTTTGTTTGTCTACCACCACGATTTGAACCTGTGATCATGACTTGGTCCCCCAAGGCAATCCACAATTCACCTAAAATGCCTCACCCTGTGGTTTTGACCACTTTCCAGTGACCGCAATTTTTTTGGTTAGGATGCCACCAACTTTTGAAAGTTTTTCACTCAAGTAAATCGACCACAAATAGTGAAAAAAGATTTGTGATAAGAATGCCAGAACACGCCTAACATTTTTGTGACGGACGACAGATATCGAAAATAACCACATAGTAAGAGTGAAGATACATCCGAAAAGATATATACGGGTGCTAGTAAGTAAGAATATACAACAAGACGAATCTAAATACTGATGAGTTGTCAATAATTACAATGTTGTTTCGACACGATAATCAAATGAATTAAAAAAGGACGAATTGTCAAAAGTCTGAGTTGTCAAAAGGATGAGTTGTCAAAAGGATGAGTTGTCAACAAAATGAATTGTGAAAGGCACAGTCTGATGTCAGCCCTTATTACCGTATTTTTCTCTGCTAATTATTCTGTTCTGAGGCGGTATTCTCAAGGGCGTTAAATAAAGGCGACTGTCGTTAATTGACGTTGGTTAATCGGTCATCGCTAAATAACGTTTCGATTGAGAGTACCGCTCCTGATTGTGTTTTAAACTCTCAAAAATCCGAAAAATTTCGGTCAATCTCAAGCATTGAAATCAAAACCAAAAATCGTTGACCATGACCACACAAAAATACCTATTATGAAATATTTATAATTTTTTAGAGTTCTTGTCCAATCGCAATCTATCAGCATCTTGGAAGAAAATAATAAGAGAATGTCTTCGATCAAGGTTGATTTGTTTTGTTTAATATTTTTTGAGAATTTGTTTTAGGAAGAAAACGTCATATTGAAGCCCGGCAGCGAAAAACATCTGCGTACGGAGGTGTCGTCTTCTGCCTCTTCGATCGGCGAGAAAAGGGTTGAAAGCAATGATGCGAAGACGTTTGTCGACAGGCCTGTTGTCATTGCGCGCAATGAGTCTGGTGTTGTCAAGTGGTTCAGTTTCAAGAATGGCGAGTTTCATTTTCGCATTGCCTTCACGTTTTTTATATTACCTTTCAGGCTACGGCTTCGCTACCGTTGATTCCTCGGGCAAAGACATCTTCGTTCATCGATCTGAGTTTGTCAGTCCAACCAGGCGTGAAATCTTCTACATCGTTGATGAAGGTGATAAGGTAAATATTTTGTAAGTTAAGTATAATCTACAAGTCACTCAAATTCAGTTGGAGTTCGACATTGTGCAGCGTGCAAAGGGTCTTGAGGCTGTCGCTGTGACTGGGCCCGGTGGCAAGAGAATTCCTGGTGCTCCAATGAACGTGAATCGTTTCGCGAAAAAGAAGCAGGTCGGCAGCCCTCCTCAAAAGCCAGTTGAATTAGATGACACAGTTGGAAAGGACGACATGGTGAAAAAGAAGCGTGAGCAGACAAAAAGTTCAAAAGATTACATTGATAAGAAGTCCGGAAAGGGTCTACTCAAGGTTTGTCTTACTTTAAAATGTCTGACTTTTTTGTATCGGCTGTATTTAGGAGGCTGTTCTTGAAGCCAAAGATGGAGAAGAAAAATTGAAGAAGAAGGAGACTCGTCACCCTCGTAAATGTTAAGCCCTTTAGCGCTAATTTTCTTGCGACATTCCAATACTTTTGTTATAGTTTTTGCTCGAAAGACCAGCAAACAAGAAAAAGCCCGCAGCAATGAGTGGGGTGGAGCCAAGCAAGCCGAGATGAGCGCTCAACACGTTTCCTCTTCTGCTGATGAAAAAGAAATCGAAGATGATGTTGAACAAGAGGCTAAGAATTAGATGGACGTCCTTCCAAATTATCTTGTTTCATCGTTACTCAGAACATTTTCTGATCAGTATCCTGAATTGTTAAAAGATATAATCTGTGAGAATGAAAAACTTTCGAGAAGTCTGGAAGTGCTGGAAATTTTTTTCTGCTTTTTCACCTATCTGGTAGCAAATTTCATGTGAAGTCCAAAACCAATTTTTTCTACAAGAAATTTGGCGCACAATTGACGCACATTCTAAGAAAGTCAATTTTTAGGTGCTCAATTTTTTAGCTTATTAACTTCATATGGCTCTAGCTCATTTTTTTTTCAAAAATGAATCCCGATCACATGATAGCTCACTTTACTCCTTAGAAATCGCTCTTTTAAATGAGTACAGTCTTTACCGGTTGACCATCAAAAATTTTCCGGCATTACCAGGTCATGAATTATCATTTCAGATTATGTCTTTTAAAGTGCATCATATTTGCGGTTATTTGTTATGAATACAAAGTTTATTTATTGTCTAGTTTGATTTAAGCCAGCAACAATGACTTGGTAACTCTGATTGAGGCTTCGTGGGGGCCAGTGGGATCGAGATTTTCGGAGTTAGTTAGGCAAAAGCGGTAATTCCAATCGGATTCGGGGTTTAATAATGTGCAAATTTTATTAGATATTCAGAAAATTTAGAATTTTCGCTGACACATTTTATTAAAATGTCGAAAACCGAAAACGAAAATTTTCGGGATTTGGCAGTAGTGCGGCGGGATTATTTCCAGATTTTTTGGGATTCCCAAACTGCAAGTTCGATAGAATTCCTATCTCAAGACCAAGCATACTCTGATTATTTTGACCACACAGAAAAAACTTCCGTGTATGGACCTGGTGTGTGTTTCATAAGCGATCATTAGAAAAAATCTACTTGTCTGGCACAGTCAATGTTGTCTCTGAATGGGAAGAATGCATCCGAAGACACGCTAACATCCGTCAATTTGCTCAGCCAGGCTCGACGTTCCTCCTATAATGAGTAAAGTTGCAAGTTATGAATATGTCCAAAATAAATCGAACTACCAGAGTGAAGGGTTGGACAGGTTCAGTAAAAAAGTTGTTGCTCCACTGCTCAGTGCTACTTAAGCCTCCATGGGGGTTAAGAGAGCTAGACGAGGATGAGCTATTGGAAGTTAACTCCACTCCGTTGTTCATGGCCATGCCGGAGACAAGCACATCGATCACATTTGACTTCTCAGAACGCTTCACATTCGGCTTCCAGGGCAAGTTGAGGATGCGGTCTTGTTGGCGCAACCACCTGAGTTTGATCAAAAATTGTTTTGTTAATTAATTATTATGGTCTATTGGTAAGAGTAATTTTTTTATTATTATCTCGGAATCTGCGCCCAGTATAGTTTCCATTGTAGAATATTCATTTAGTTGACATGCTGTGTTGTATAAGTAGAAAATGGTCTAGATTAAGTGACCATCATGATGGGGCAAACCTTTTTTTGCCGCATATTTTCTTTTGCCGCGAAAATTGGTATTACAGCAAGAAAAAATATACGGCAGAAAAAGGTTTTTTTACGGCAAAAAAGTGTTTTTACGGCAAGAAAAAGGTTTGCCTATCACAATGGCACCTAAATAAATACGCCTAAACGCCTGACTGAGTCATCAATTTTCGGGCAGGAGTAGTGTGGGCCAAATCACTTTGGGACAATTCAATTTGGGCCACAATCAAATTGCAATATTCGGTAAATATTTGCCGAATATTGCAAATGATCTTGGCGCAATTTGATTTTGGCCCAAATTGAGTTGTCCCAAAGTGATTTGACCCACACTACTCCTGCCCCAATTTTCGTAAAAAAATATTAAAAAGTTTTTGTTTTCGGTGCTGTTCAGATGAATTAATTTATTATGCTATAGATATGCATCCACCTATTTTTTCAACAAAGTACTATGAATATATTTACAGCAAAACCCACACGAATTCCTAATACAGCTTAAATATTTTTTTTATTACTCTGACGCAAAACAATAGCTCAAAAAGGCCTCTTAAATGCCGCCGTTTATTTAAGGGTAGCCGGTAGGAGCAGCACCACTTGCTTAAGTGGATGACATATGTGTGTCTATATATCTGCTATATAGTATTAGAGCTGTTTTGTTTGTTTGTTCACTTTTGATGTTTTTGATTTTTTTGGAGTGTTTTTGTTTGGTTTTTTGGTCAATTTTTTTTTAAATTGAAGCTTGAAATCTCAAGAGTCGAATGGTAGTTTTAGATTTTGGTTTTGAAAATTTTTTCGGTTTCAATTTTTGGGTTTTACTGAGCAAATTGGTGATTTTTGCTTAAAGAGTCAAAATCTCGAGCTAATGGGTCAGACGGAGCGCTTGCAAATATTTTCGTGTAGCGCAGAATCTCAGCTTCATTTAAAAAAATTTGAGAAATGACGAGTTTAAAGTGGGGATGTGTCAAAGAGTATGGAGGTGGTCATTTAGAGGGAATTGGAATTTGGGTTTTCTTTGGGCCTTTTGAATTTTTCTTTTTTTGTCTCGCGAGGAAAGTTGTTTATATACGAGTTTACTAGCTGCTTTTTGTTTGTTTTGTATTTTTTCGTTTGTATTTTATTTTTTTGTTTGTGTTTTTTTGTCTATTAGCAAGTGGGTGGGTGAGAGTGTACAGGACAGTGGATAAACGAGTCAGATGTAGTAGGTTTATCGAGAGAGTTAATAGGGAATCTATTCACAGGTAAGTAAGGATAGGAGAGTGAGGTGAGTGGGTAGGGGTACCTGGGGAGTGTGTAGGCGTACCTGGAGAGTGGGTACGGGTACCTGGGGAGTGTGTAGGGGTACCTGAGAGTGTGTAGGGGTACCTGGGGAGTGTGTAGGGTACCTGGAGAGTGGGCAGGGGTACTGGAGAGTGGGTAGGGTACCTTCAACGACAAAGATGTTGTGCCAGCCGAGCTCCACGCCAATTCCCAATTTGTATGCATTACCGACACCAAGATCACTGTGCTGCTCAACAAGCCCTTGGTGGCGTATCCGAGAAGAATATGTTCCGCCGTTCTGGAAGCCGATTAAACAACTTATATTGGGCGATGTCGAAATAGGTTGGTTTGCTATCTATAATTAATATGTAGCATTGAACATTCAGCTATGCGTGTTTTGTTGCTGAACAAGCCTATTCAAAAGTCGATTCTACTAGATGGTGACAATCGCTACGGAGTGTTCTCTCAGATTGGTGATGCAAGTGCTTTTAAGATATCATTTTTCGTTGTCTTCAATCCAAAAGATGAAGAGGAGAATGAAATAGCAGAAGAACTGCAAACCAATATGGAGCTCATGATTGCAGGCGGCAAAGTCATTCGTATGTCCTACCTTTTAGATATTTCTGCTTCACCTGTTCAAGGACAATGCGTTCTAGGTATGTCTGACGATAAGATGATGCTAATGGTGTCGAAAATCTATTGCCTGAAACAAGTCGTGGAAGCTGATAAGAAGTTGACCCGTCTCGGAAACTATGAAGAGGTAACATTGGCTAATCCTCCATCGGTGAAGAAGGCCCGTCGTTCAGATTTTTTCTGAAAATTGTCTCCAATAAAATGTTTTGAAATGTAATGCCTGTGGTGTCGTTGTTACTGTCAAATAAAAGTGTCCAAAAATGGTGTAGTTCCATTTGTGTTGATCAAAGCCGAGCGAAATTACTTTGTGTTTTTCTTTGTGTTGGTTTTATGATTGAGATTAGTTTTGAATTGCGTTGTATACAAAAAAGTATTTTTTATATCCGGTTCATCAAGCAGCGTGGCCGCGAGCGTTAGGGCCCGGCGCAGCCGGGCCCAACGCGAGCTAGTAGAGAAGTATGAGACAAAAGACCTAGTTAATAGCTAGGGGTTGCGCTTTGATGGATCACCAAGGTATCAAATTAGTATCAAAAGACTGAAAATTTCGTCAATGTCTTTTTTGATAGTTGTTTTATTGCTCACCAAATAGTTCCAATTAGGTTGGGATACTCGAATTTCTGGTTTCTTATCCTTTTTGTAACAAATCTTCTGGTTCTTTTCCGTTATTCACGGCAACCGGACAAAAGCTCTTTTTAAGGGCTTTTGACGCCCGGACAAAAGTTTTGTTAGCCCACAAGGATCAGTAAAACGAGCCGAGAAGAACTAATACTGAAAAAATCAGCTCGATGCGTAATTAAATAGTGGGCTAACAAGACTTTTGTCCGGTTGCCGTTATTCACCACCTATACATTTATTTTGGAATACTCTTTTAAAGTCTGAACCGCACCCGAAATTTTCAGATCGAGTACCCCGATCAGGACTCAAAAACCCGAAAGTTTACGGATTTGGAGTTCAGTTACCCGGAAACAGGTACTTGACCCAACAAGGCTATTTACAATGATAAAGGGGTGACTATGTTGAGTCACACCAATAGGTTTTTATCTTATTTTAAAGGGGAGGCTGTTTTTTCGAAGTTTTTCGCGGATGTTGAAAGGAAATTAAACAACTCTTGCTTCATCCTCTACTTTTTTGATACTCGAAAAACGCACTGCTGTATAAAAGTAAATATTATTGAGCTCATGGAGTGTCATATTTGCTCGCTGTCACTAAAAAATTAGTATTTTTGTTTGTTTTGGTCAAAAAGGGTAATAAATTTAAAAACTTCTTTGGTTCTTCCAAAAATCTTCGGACTGCAGTATTCACTTCTTGTTTCACTCTAAATGTTTGATGTTATAAGTACACCCATGGCTATGATAAGAGCAGGAAAGAGTAGTGGTGGTGCACGTACACACACCGATCCACTCCACCCATGATAAGAAAACATTTCTGTGTCTTTTTTCACAAGTAATTGATTCATTTAATACCAAATCAAAAAATCAGAAAATGTTTGGTAATCACATGAATTTTGAAATTTCTCTGTATTTGTTATTTACTGTATTTCCTCTAATAGAGCCCCCTCTAATAGAGCCCCCTAACTTTGAGGACCTATATCTCAGCCCAGAGTCAATTTTGCAAAGCTGTTTTACGCGTTTTCTTAACTCCCACGAGATCTACCGATTGCACTTTTCAGATTTTAGTTGAGCACCCAAAAATCTCGAGATCGAATTCCAAATTTTCCGATTTTCGGGCATCCAAAAAATAAAGCCCTCGGGGGCTCTATTAGAGGAAATACGGTATGCATTTTATAAGATTAATTTTTTTGTTAGTCGAACTACTGTAAAACTTGTATTTTTTAAAGATTTTTAGTATTTTTTATTTTTGAAATATCACGTAACAAGTTTTTATGCTTTAAAATGAAAATTTCACCTGAAAACTTTTTGACTGAACGTAATTTTAAAAATTTTTTGAGACCCTACCGGCCCGACTTTTGGAGCCAAATTTGAGATAGTGGACGCTAACTGTGACTCATTGTTTTAAAGGGGAAAAGGGTGGGGCTGCTACTTTCACGGCTATCTTTTGACATCGACTTCTATTTCACTTCACAGACCTCTTTTTCATATATTTTGTTTTCTTAGTTCACCGTTTTATAGCTGAGATTTTTCTCTATTGATTGAGTGGTCAAACGTCCTAATTAAAAATAATTTATACTAAGAAAACAAACTACCGTATTTACTGTATTAACTCTCCCCAAAATCCTGAATTTCCTTTATTTATTTTTCTTGTTTTTGACCCACTTTTTTATATAGACTCTTGAGCATGTAGCATACCAAAATGTAGCCCAGATTCCCAGCTACATTTTGGTACGCTACATGCTCAAGAGTCTATATTAAAAAGTGGGTCAAAAAAAAGAAAAACAAATAAAAGAAATTCCGGGTTTTGTCGAGAGGAGTTAATACAGTAAATAGGGTGTATTAAAAAGAGATGTGTGAAGTGAAGTAGAGGTCGGTGTCAAAAGGTAGCCTTAAAAGTACCCCTTTAAAAGAGCAAATTCCATGGGTTTCTAAGCCATGCAAGGTGATACGGTGGGTAAATTTAGCGGTGCTAGCAATGATGATGTGTAGACTCTTTTTGCACTTTCTGCCAATCTATTAATTTCCGCCGCTCAAACAGTATGTAAATGCGTGACCCAAGTAGTGGTCCCAAGTGTAGAGTTATGACGAACTTTGCCTACTACCACCACCACCCAAACATGGCATCACTCACAAAGACCCACTTTTTTATTATTTATTTCCTGCCGCTTTTCCTCTCCCTCTTCCAAAACAGATTGTTTGTTTGGTTCATCTTCTTTTTCTACTCCAATAATAATTTGGTTTTTTTTTAAGTTGAGCAAGCACTAGCAATAGTTCAATGAAGAGAAGAGGCGGTCAGTTCAGACTTGCTCTACCAACACCTATTTTTGGTCTGCCCACTATTGCCGCACCTTAGGCTATTATATTACTGCTGGCTGTACACTTGTTGTTGTTTGGTCCAATACTATACCACTAGTATTTCGACATTATCTATTTTGTGGTCTGATTAGAGGTTGGAGAAAGACAACAGCTGAAAAACAACAGCAAAATGTCCGTTGGGTGGATTACTTTGCTGGTCTGGAGACTAACTCTGCAAGGGGCGCTTGCCTTTTTGAACTTTGACAACAGTAAGTATTTTTGTGTTACTTTTTTAATTGGGTTGTTGCTAACAAAAAAAAATTGTGGGACTTTCACCTCGAAAATGAGCTAAAAAATTAAATCTTTAAGGAAAAGTAAGTCATGCCTGGAGTAGGAATCGAACCCGAAACCATATTCCCTAAAAAGTACTTCCATGGTAGACCACTAGACTACCGCTACTCTATGGAGATAGGAAATCAGATTGTGTATAATAAATTGGCTATTTTTTCGTAAAAGAAGGGAATAGCTTGGTGATTTTGATCAGCAGAATATTTGACCGGTCACATTAAAGTAGACCAGATTGTTTGATAAAACTCATCAAATTACTGATAGATCAAACGATTTACAATCAAATTGGCCGCATAGTTTTTCACGTGGCATGTTTTTACCTTTTTTCCGTACAGATTTTTTTAAAAAGGTTAAAATTTGTTTTCCGATTTTTTTGGTGAAAGTCACAAGAAAATATTTGCCCACCATATTTTTCTCTTCCGACAATTTTCATCAGTGTTTAGTTGAATTTGACAGTGATTGTATGAAAGCTATGTGTCACGCGGACTCCACCTGTGTCCAGAAAGGCTGTGCGAGGGATGTGTTTGGTAGGATGGGGTGTGGATTCTTCCGTATGAACATCTGGCAGTTCAAGGTATATTTCAGTTTTTATTTGATAAAAACTAAGAATATATTGTTTCTAATGGCCCAATTTCAGCAATGCTATGAACCAGGCAGGCAGATTGGCGAAGAGAGTGACACAGCTTGGATCAGATGCTCCGAGAGTTATGAATGTGCCTCCAAGTGCATCAAGGTGAGTGGTCTTCAATGTCCGCTTTTATAGTTAGAATAGCCACAGTTGGTTTTCTCAGTTGACTGTAGAAGACTGTAGATCTTACACTCACAGTTGATCACCATAGTTATCTTACACAGTCAACTCCTGCAGTGATATTCTCACAGTTGACTGATAAACCTGGTCCTCCCAGTTAATCATTACAGTTAACTTTTACAGTCGATTCAGATAATCAAATTCTCACAGTTAACTATTAAAAAACAATATTTGTTTTTTTACAGCAAGTGGCCAGTCGATTCCGCCTAAAGTGCTATGGCAAAAGTGACTGTGAGACAATAGCCCGTATCCACGATGGAGGGGCAAATGGTTGCAGGACTGGTGAGACGCTACCCTACTGGTTGGCTGTTAGGTCGATGTGTCCCACTTGTTAGCTTGTGATATATAGCCCTGCCCACTCAACCAGTACTATATAGGCAGTGGAAAAATAATTAAATTGGTGTTCAACCGCAGTTTGGAATCCCAAGTTTCAATATATGCATAAATACTTTAAATTGTTGTTGCTCATTGCTGGATGTTTTGAAAAACTTTAAAAATTTGGGTTTTGATTTATTGTTAAAAAAGTGTTGGACCAACCAGTTGGCTGCTTTCTCTCCAGCCAGTCGAGTACAGTGAATGCGCGATTGTTGTCCAGCTCCCATGCCAATAACCTACAAATCAAGAACTTTTTAATGGTTAAAAGTACTTTAGTAGAAGTAGCATTAATTGGGGTTGTTTAGAGGGGGGGGGTGGTTTAGGTTGGATTACTTACGGCTAAAGTATGGTATACCACATGTTCCCAAAACTGGGGTTTGACCACATATTCGAACGTTTCAGGTCGTAATTAGTACGAAAAACATGTTTTCCGGTGGCGGAAAGACATCTGGAGCAAAAAATTTTTTTTTGAAAAGTGTTCAAAATCTACATTTTTGACCAAAAATTCATTTTTTTGTTGAAATCGTCGTCTCCGTTTTTTTATCTGCTCATTTTTTTTTGATTAACTAGTTTTTTTAGTTTCAAATGTCGTTCAACTTGATCCGCTTTCATGAAATTAATTCATGAAACCTAAGCCTAAGCACTTTCGCCTCAACAATGCCAGTGCCTGCCGAAGGCAGGCAGGTGTGTATAAAGGGTCAGCCCTTGGCCCTTACATTGTACCCCCAAAGCGGCTTCCTATTGAATTAGGGTGCCTGCCGAAGGCAGGCAGGTGTGTATAAAGGGTCAGCCTTGGCCCCTAAACGCTAATGCGAGCACTGAATTGTTCGGGAACCCTGTGGTTTTGGTCGATTTCGGTCAAAATTTTTTTTTTGCAAATGTCTTTCCGCCACCGGAAAACATGTTTTTCGTACTAATTACGACCTGAAACGTTCGAATTAGGGGTCAAAACTTACTTTTGGGAACATGTGGTATACCATAATCCTGCCTTACTTACAAAGTTTTTCATCATAAAAAATCAACATTTGTGGCGCAGCGTAAAAGCCCAAGTGCATCCCCCCTCGAAATTTTTTGTACTAAAAGCAGTACCTTTTCTGAAGGCAGAGAATCATTAAGCAGAATTTGAAAAATACTTAGTCGCTGAGATATGACCTAAAGTTGAGTGTCAATATTTAAAAAATGACCATTCAACTTTACTCCAACTTAAGGTCATATCTCAGCGACTAAGTATTTTTTTCAAATTCTGCTTTATGATTCGGATTGCTGAGGAATTTTCGCCTACTGGGGTGCTTCAGAATAAAAATTTTCTGCTGAAAATGGGTACTTTTATTTAAAAGTACAAAACATTTTTCGAGGGGGGGGGTGCACTTGGGATACTGTCGTGGCGCAGTGGATAAGCGCTCGCGTTTCATGGCACCAAATGGTGCGCAGATTCGATCCCACGTGGTGGCACGCTAGTTATTCCGGCTTGTTTGACAAATTTCTAAGGGTAATTCGAGTTTTTGACGCCAGATTCAAAATCAGCGACCCCAATTACCCCTACAAATTGGTCAAACAAGCCAAAATAACTAGCGTGCTCCCAGACGGGGCCTTAATGCGCAGGTGGTTTGGCCGATTGTGATCAGAAAAATCTGATACCGTATTTTCTCTAATTCCACCCCCGGGGCCGAATTTTTTCAACCCTCCGAAAATCGGAAAAAGTTTGGTCGATCTCGAGATTTTTGGGTGAAAATCCAAAACCCAAAAAATTTTATCGGTAGAGCTCGTGGGAGCTAAGAAAATGCAAAAAAACAGTTCTGCCAAATATTTATTCTGCTACTAGACACAGACCGTCAAAGTAGAGAGGGGAGGTGGGCGGAATTAAAGAAAATACGGTATAAAAAATTTGAATCCGTAAAATGAGTAAATCAGTAAAATTTAGACAGTTGCACATAGGGTTGGCGGGTCGAGTACCCGTTTTCGGTTTTTTTATCCGAATCCAGAAATTTTCCGGTTTTCAGTTATCGGTTCAGGTCGGTTACCCTACCCGGTTCAGGTAAGCGAAAACCGAAAATATCGGTTACCCGACCAACCTGGTTGCACATCTCACAAAATATTTAGAATTTTGGCTCAAATTTTTCAATTTTTTCCAAATTCGGTTGAAAACAAGGGTCGCTTCATTGCCATGACCAATTTTTTGGCAATTAACTACCGTATTACCTCTATTAAAGGACCATACTTGTTGATGACAATGAGAATTTGGCAAATTCAAGGCTAAGGCCCCACCTCTAATAAGGCCCCACCCTCGACTTTGAGGACCTATATCTCCGCCCAGAGAAAATAGTTTGCACATCTGTTTATTGTGTTTTCTTAACTCTCAAGAGCTCTACCGATTCCGCTTTTTTGATTTTTGTTGAGCACCCAAAATCTCGAGATAGACCTCAAATTTTTCTGATTTTTGGGGGTTTGAAAAATAAGGCCCCATGGGGCCTTAATAGAGGTAATACGGTAAGCCTAAATAATTAAGGTGGGGAAGGGGGGGTATATGACACTAGCGTCAATTGCTGACTATTGCCATGACAGTTTTTTTCAGCAACCCTATTGACAACGGCTCAAAGTAGGTCAAAACACTCCTCAAAATATGTGCTTACCTCCTCAAATTCAAATTTTTCACCCCGTGAAGTCTATATTTTGTCAAAGATACGTAAACTTCTAATCTGAACTCATTTTTTGACAAGATATGATTGAAAGTTAACGTATCTTTGACACAATGTGGACTTGGCTGGTGAAAAGCAGATTTTGGGAGATAAAAAATTTGAATTTAAGGAGGTAAACACAAATTTTAAGGAGTGTTTTCAATTTGAGCCATTAAAAATTGATTGAATTCAAAAATTTTGAATTCTCACTTTTTTGAATTTTTGGTTTTATGTGTTTGGGACAGAAGTTTAGTCCAGTCTTAAAGTTTCTCAAAATTAGCAAAAAATAAATTTTGAGAAACGTTATGAGGGGCTCAAACTTCTGTCTATGGTTGTTACACAGTTAACTCCATTTTTCAAATATTTTTGATCTTATTTCTTGTTTTTATGCTATTTTTTCTCAAAAATTCTGAACGTCTTACCACACGATTGAAAGCTGAGAATGTTGGCTACAGAATAGTGTAAAGGTTTCTTAGTTTAGTTCACAAAAACTCATATATTTGATTGGAAATATGTTCAAACTTTTTCGAGTTGTTTAGCCCGAATTTTTCTTCAATCGTGTGGCAAGGTGCTCAAAATTTCTAAGAAAAATAGCATAAAAACAAGAAATAAGGTCAAAAATATTAAAAAAATCGAGTTAACTGTGTAACAACCCTAGTTCTGTTTCAAACAGATAAAACCGAAATTCGAAAAGGCGCGAATTCGAAAATTTTGAATTCAATCAATTTTGGAACTCCTATGGAAAGGTCCACACCGCATTTTTTCAACGTAATTTACGAAAAACGTAATTTACGAAAAATGATTTTAAATACGTCCTAATTATTTGTAGCTACTGTTGTTTATTCTTTGTAATTTACTAGCGTAGCCATTTTACAACTACATCCATCCATATTTTAGGTAATTCTGCTTTGTAGGATTTCCTAATGCGGTGTGGACCTTTCTATAGGAGTTCCGTTTTCGAATTTTTGAATTCAATCAATTTTTAACCGAATTTTGAAAGTGAAAAAGCGGCTATCTCGAGGGTGTATTTCTATTACCGTATTTCTTCTAATAAGCGGGCAGTCTTCAATAGTCGGGCAGTCTCTAATAAACAGGCACCCTAGACGGTGATTGGAAAATAAACGGGCAGTCTCCAATAAACGGGCACCCTTAAAGACGATTTTACCTACACCTTAACTCTTTAAGCTAAAAGTTTTGGAAAAATACAAATGTTTTGCTGTTTGATGCTGATCAAGACGAAGAAAATGGCTACCTTACCGATGACAGTCTTCATTTTGAATTTGATGGCTAGAATTCGTATGTTTGTGTTATTGAATGTCTACCTCTTTTGTTGTCTGTCTTCGAATAAATTTTGATCGGGCAGTCTCCAATAGTCGGGCAGTCTCTAATAAACGGGTACCCTCGGAGGGGATTGGAAAAGTATTTACCTGTCCTCTATGAGCAAAGCAAACACTGTTGGATTGAGTGTACTTGACGGCAATTGATGCCACCAACAAATCCTCCACAGCATATTTGGGCAACTATACCAACAAAATGTTGAATTAAATTTAAAAAAAATGGGGACTACCTACATCTTTGTTTTTGGACACAATATTGGAGAAAGTTTCGGCTGATATGATTGCATTGTTGCGTTTCTGCTTGAGCTTCAGCCCAAATACTGTGCGCACCTCGTCCTCAGCCGGCAAATACTTGGGATCTATCTGCAAATTTTGGTATTTGGTGGGTATCCACGTGCCATTTTAGGTTGAATCACTTGGATTCACCACAACAAAAAATCAAAATTTTTTTAAAATGCTCTACAAATCCATAAAACAAATTTTTGAACGTTTAAGCAGCTTTTTGACAGAAACAGGGACCAAATGATGGAGTGGTTGCAAAATATAGCCTAGAATTAGTAAGGACCAGTAAAAATACCCTCCTTTTCAAATTTTGTCTAAATGGATCAATTTGACAACTACCTGCAAATTTTTACTACCTCTTGTTCTCGGCGTTTTTCTAATCAATTTTTTTTTGGTAAGTCGTGTAGCCCTGGGTCTCAGCTCTCTAATAAGCTATCAACTGATCTGATGAAATTTGAAAAAGTTATAGGAAAAGGTATTTGAATAGGGTTGTCGAGGCGAGACCTCGAAACCGACGCCTCGCCCCGAAACTTCGAAAATTGAGGTTTGAGGCAAGAGGCAAGGCAAGACCTCAAAAAATCCGAGGCTCCGACAACCCTATCTTTGAATAAAGATTTTTTTTAATTTGGTCCATTCAAAAATCTTTTTTCCAATTTTTTAAAAACTCATATGGTCAGTTTATAGCTTGTTAGAAAGCTGAGATCCAGGGCTAAATTCTAGTCCAAATTAGAAATCGATTAGAAAAACAACAAAAAAAGGTTGAAAACTTTACCGGAAAAAGTCATTAATTTGTCAAAAATTTTCACATACAGCCATTTTTTAGGCTGTCACTGAAATTACCCACTAATATTCTGAATTTCCCCACTTAATTTCGAATTTGGCCGGAATGCCTTGTATGGGACCTGCTCAAAATCGTCTTTTGACCACTTTTTTGAACTTATTAGGTCGTAAGTAGTCTAAAAACATGTTATTTTCACGCGGACTATTATTTTAGAAAAATTATTTTTTTACCATAAAATGACCAAAAATGATGATAAATGATCAAACTAGGGTTGGCAACAGTTAACTCAACGTTTTGAAAAATTTTGACTTTATTTTTTGTTTTTATGTGTGTTTTTTTACAAAAATTAGAGCATGTGACCCCGAAACTGAAAGCCTATTTAAGTGGCTACACATTGGTATAAAAAGTTCTTAATTTGGCTTACAAAAATGGATCTTTTTTAATGAAAACAATTTCGGGTCAGACTACCCGATTTCGGGTACCCGATGCCGAAATCGGGTAGTCTGACCCGAAATTGTTTTCATTACAATAGACCCATTTTTTAAGCTAAATTAAGAAGTTTTCACACCAATGTGTAGCCACTTAAATCCACTTTTTTAGGCTTTCAGTTTCGGGGTCACATGCTCAAAAATTCTGTAAAAAAAACACACATAAAAACAAAAAATAAAGTCAAAATTTTTCAAAACGTCGAGTTAACTGTTGCCAACCCTAATCATAAATATAGTTACACATCCACCAATTCACTTGGCTGCTGTATGTAAAAAGGGGGAATAAGTGTGTTATACTTCAGCATATTGCTCGGAATAGTCTCTAAGGTGCTTGGGGGTCCAAGCAGGGGGCAAGGACTTGAGATGCGCACCTCAGAAACCATACATTTCGAAAAATGGGCTATGTAAGTGTACAACAACACTTGCATAGCCCTGCTTTGTTATGTGGTAGGCCGGCCATGAGAATTGGATGCTCACCCACCCCGAAGTGCACTCTTGGGACCAAAATTATATAAATGATAAATAAAATGATCAAAACTCGACAAAAATAATTTTTCTAAAATAATAGTCCGCGTGAAAATAACATGTTTTTAGACTAATTATGACCTGATAAGTTCAAAAAAGTGGTCAAAAGTCGATTTTGAGCAGGTCCCATACAAGGTAGTTTAGCCTCGAATTTTATTCAGTAAATGTAGGCATTTGGGTACTTATACGGCCCCCCATATCGGAATTTTTTCAAAAACAGGTTTTAACCATTTCTAAGCAATTCTTACACGCTAAAACCGATAAAAACGTTGTTTCCGACCACTTTCCATCAAAAATTTTGACTTTTTTAGATTTTCTATACAGATATATATTTTGAAGATATATATTTCTTGGTATATAAAGGGTCAGCCCTTGGCCCGGACCATGTACCCCCAAAGGGGCTTCCTATTGAGTAGGTTGCCTGCCGAAGGCGAGCAGGTAGAAAATCTAAAAAGTCAAAATTTTTGATGGAAAGTGGTCGGAAACAACGTTTTTATCAGTTTTAGCGTGTAAGAATTGCTTAGAAATGGTTAAAACCTGTTTTTGAAAAAATTCGGATATGGGGGGGGGAACCGTATAAGTACCGGCATTTGTATAATTTAAGTCAAAATTTTGCGGGAATTCGATTTTTGTAGGCTGGTTATAACTTTAATCGCTCAGAATTCCACCCCTTTAGCATAGTGACCGCCAGTCCGGCCGGGCCCGTCCCGTCCGGACGGAGTAGGACGGCGGACGGCCGGCAAATTTCCTACAAATGTCAACCCGTCAGGAAGGGCCCGTCCTGTCAAAATTTCACGCTTTTTACTTCAATCTTGTAAGCCTTATGTAGTCTAACTAAATTATATTGATAAAAACTACTTTTAAAAATGTTATGCACCATAATAAGTGCTATTTTGTGAAAAAATGCAAAATTTGCGCGTTAAAAATGAAAAAATCTATTTTTGCCACAAAAATCTTTTTTTCTGCCGCAAAGTCGGCCAAAATGACAGGAGGGACCATGCACTTTTGAAATTTTTTTCCGATAATGGCCTGAATTTTTTCCTACGGCGTTTTTATTAATTTTAATAGCATCCTTTGCTTTGGGAAAATTTTTTGTAAAGAACATCCATAAATTATGTCAGACTGACAGGGGGTGGTGGGTCCCATGCCAATCTGACAAGGGGTAGAAGAGCTTTTTCTGACAGGAATGTCAGATTTCAATAAGGGGTGGTGGGTCCCATGCCAATCTGACAAAATCTGACAAGGGGGTAGAAGAGCTTTTTCTGACAGGAATGTCAGATTTCAATAAGGGGGGTGGTGGGTCCCATGCCAATCTGACAAAATCTGACAAGGGGGTAGAAGAGCTTTTTCTGACAGGAATGTCAGATTTCAATAAGGGGGTGGTGGGTCCCATGCCAATCTGACAAAATCTGACAAGGGGTAGAAGAGCTTTTTCTGACAGGAATGTCAGATTTCAATAAGGGGGTGGTGGGTCCCATGCCAATCTGACAAAATCTGACAAGGGGGTAGAAGAGCTTTTTCTGACAGGAATGTCAGATTTCAATAAGGGGGTGGTTCAAGCCCATTCTGACATCTTCTGACAGGGGGGGTCCCAAAAACGGCCTGTCAGTCTGACATAATTTATGGACGTTCCCTAAGAAGAATTATTACCTTGAGAACGGTGTAGTTGCCATTCTTCTTTTTGGCCAGAATGGACAGGGCGTTTTCGTCAAAGTCCGGAGCAATGACTCCATCCGACACCTCCCTACTAATGATCTTAGCAGTTAACTCATCACAGCGGTGGGACAGGGCGATGAAGTCCCCGAACGAGGACATACGATCAGCACCTCAAATTGCAATCATTTAGGCAAACAAAGGGCAGGAATCTGCCATCCGGTAACCACCCGAAATTGTGTTTTGACTGCTTTCTTCGACGTTCCAAGTTGTGAAACGTATGGAAAATGGGTTTTCAGGTGGCGGAAAGACATTTTCCGAAAAAAAAAATTTGCCCAATATTCTCATTTTCTTTGTTGCATTCACACTTTTTGGTCAAAAATTTTTTTTTCTGCAAATGCCTTTCCGCCACCTAAAAACACGTTTTCTGTACGTTTGAGTGCCTAAAACGTCTTGAAAAGTGGTTAAAATACGATTTTGGGAGACTACCGGAAAACGAACTTTAGCCAAAGAAAGTGTTGTTGAGAACAAATTGCCACATTTTTCGGACTATTGTAAAAAAATGGAAGTTTGGGCATTTATTTAGTTGGTGGGGGGTTTCATTTTTAATTTTTGTGAATCCTGTTTAAACGTCTCCTGAGTGATTTTATACGCTTTATACGATAAAAAGCTGTTTTCCGACACTTTTTTATAAAAAAAGTCGTTTTTTTTTTAATAAAATTTTTTGACCAAAATCGACTTTTTCGATAAAGAGCATCGAGATTGAAATTTTTTAGCTGTTCCATTGCCTATCTCTAATTCAGCGAAAGCAAACTGAAAAATGGTACCTTGATACAGTCAACCCTCGTTAATCCGCTACCCTAGGGCCGGTCCCAAAAAAGCTAAAGATAAGTAAAGGTAGAGTAATCGCACCTCGATAATCCGCCATCCTAGGTCCGGTCCCTAGGGTGGCGGATTAACGAGGGTTGACTGTACTTGAAAAGATGGAATTTGAACATAGTTTTGCTAACTGGGGTCCCTTCGGAGGCGCAGGGGGCTTGGTTGGTTAGAGATGCGGGTTCTTTTCGGTTATCCGGGGGACCTTTTAAAATTGCTCTAAAAATGCTTTTTTGATTTAAAGTTCATAGCGGCTAGAAATGCACAGACTCACTGTAATACATTTTTTTTGCAAACAGACAAAAATGTAAAATTATGCTAATCAAAAAAAAGAAAAAAAGCATTTTTAGAGCAATTTTAAAGGTCCCCCGGATAACCGAAAAGAACCGAGATGCGCGCACTTACTTACCTTAGACATAATTCCGAGCAAGACTCTTGATCAAAAATGCATATAGTGGCTCTTTTTGCCCAGCTCCAGTGACCAAAACGGGGTAGAATACCTTGATACAAGGTGATTTACCTTCGTCCCCCAAGGCAAAAGGTCAAATTTTGGTCAAAAATTTTTTTTTCAAAAAATCGATTTTTTTTGTGGAAAAGTGTCACGAAATAACTATCTTATCGTTTTTAGCACATGAAAATTCACTTAGGAGTCATTTAAACATGATTTACGAAAAATTAAAAAATGCGCCACCTATTCATACCCCCGCGGGACACGAGTCGCAGGACAAACTTACAAACATTTCCAGACCACTTTTTTAATTTTTAACTTACAGCCGTCTTATGCTCAAAATGACCGCTATAATCTAACGAACATTTTGAGCATAAGAACTTTTGAAGTTCATATAAGAAAATTTTAGAAATAAGCAAAGGAAGTCGCCGGACAGCGGGTTCCGTGACTCGACCAGCTGGACACGCTGTCTGTCCCGCGACTCGTGTCCCGCGGGAGTATGAATGGCGCCTTAAAAGTGACCTTGTTTGCACAAAAATATGGGAAATTGGGAACTCCTATCGAAAGGGCCCCCAAAATTTTTGCCTTTTTGCCTTGGTCCCCCTGTTGTTTTTTTCAAACAATTTTTTTAGATGAAAAGTATTTTACTCAGAAAAAGGACGATTTACCATTCGTCTCTTATTTTTTTTATTGTAGATACAATTTTGTCTCTCCGAATAATCCTGATGTTCATACACAGACAATAGAATCTACATGGCAGAAGTTTGAACAAGCGAATCGCAAGCGTGGTGGAACATCTCGTGCTCTTTTTATGCAATTCTTGTCTGAGTACCTGTGGAAAAAGAAATTCGAAGGTTCCGACGCTCTTTATTATTTGTGGAAACAAATTTGTGAAGTGTTTGTATGTATCGATAACGAAATTGTTATACGTAAATTTTTTGATAGTGAATGGAATTATGATGTATTTGATGATTAATAAAATAATTTGTGTGTTTGTTATCCAAATGAAAATATTAGCTGTAAAACTGAAAGAATAAAAATTTTAAAATTGTAAAAAATTTATGGAAAAAACAACAGGGGGGACCAAGGCAAAAAGGCAAAAATTTTGGGGGGCCCTTTCGATAGGAGTACCGGAAATTGACTCGAAAAATGTTGCAAATTATCCTCTTTGGTCTCAGAAGAGTGGGCGTGCGAAAACTCAGCAACTCAGCATTTTTATACTTTAACACAAAGTAGAAAAACAAAAACCTAAAAGCAGTTGAACCTAAGTCTCCTCGTCCCCACTCATTTTGCCTTGGTTCCCTAAAGCAAAATGTCTAATTTTAGTTTTTTTTGCAAGTAAGGTTTTTTGCAATAATTCTGCATGAAAACCAAAAAAAACGTCTGAAACAAAAAAGTGAAAAATCGGTATTTTTGGACAACAAGGGTAGCAAGGCAAAACGACTAGGGGTCGGGGTGGGGGGAGGTTTTGGTTGGTTGGGGGTAGTTGGTGGACGATGGGGTTGGGAGTTGTGGTGGTGTGGATTTTCTCAGGTTCAGATTTAGTGCACCAGTAAGTCTAGATCTGTATATACTATCACAAGCTTTGTTTACAAGACGCTATACCCTTTCTTGGAAAAAACAAAATTGAATAGAAATCGAATTTTGAAGTGACGAAATTCGAATTTTGTGTACACTTCGATTTATTGTACACCTGAATCGGTTCCAACAAAATCGAAATTTTAAAAATTATAGCCAAGAAATACAAGGTACTTTATAGTTCCCCTCCCCCCTGCTCGGATTTTTTGAAAAGGCACCCAAAATCACCTGTCGGACTCATTTTCTCTGCTCAACACGATAAAAGAAGCATTTTTTAATAGTTTCTGATAAAAATGGAATATAAAAACCACCAAAAATCAAGTTTTTTAGGAGTGGCCAAAAACCATTTTTGAGTAGTAGTTTTGCCACAAAAAGCCTAGAAAATCAATTTCAAAAGGGACAAAGGGCTGTGTAGGGAGGGAAAACGGACAAAATATGGGCCACTTTAGGGTCATTTTAGAGGGTCCATTGCCAAAAATGTGAAGATGTTGGACGTAGTTTTGAATACTGGGGCCTACCGCATATAGAAACTCTGGTACAGTCGAGTCCCGCTAACCCGGCACCACTGGGACCGGCAAAAAGTGCCGGGTTAGCGGGGGTGCCGGGTTAGCGATGGTATCATTTTATCGGGCCTTAATCGACCCTCTATATAATCACCCTTTATTCAACTATTTTAAGAGGGGTAAAGGGTTGTATAAGGAGGGGAAGGGAATAAAAGAGGGCCACTAATGGAAAAGGTCACACTAACAAGAAGATGTTGAGCATAGTTTTGAATACTGGGGCATGTGCACGGGCCGGCCCGAGCTTTTAGCGGCCCGGGCCGGGCTGCAATTTTAAAATTCTCAGCGGGCCGGGCCGAAAAAGTTCCGGGCCCGGGTCGGCCCGAAAAGCCCGCCATATATGACTTTTCAAAATCCCGCCTTTTTAAATTTCCTTCGACCTATTCCTTCGACTTGACTTTTTCCCACCTCTTCCACCAAACTATCATCAAATTCTTATCACAAGACTAGCCATTCTAGGGAACGCTTTCGGGTACTTATTTAGTTGCCCCCCAAAAGGTCATTTTCAGTACTGAATTTTTTGTGCTTGTATGAATTTTTTTCATATTATTTGTGAGTTTATTAGTAGCTTTAGCAATGGATGATCTTAGAGATTTTAACATTCGACGCCTATTTGAACTGCTATCATATAGTGATGAAGATTTCATAAGTTGGAGGAGGAGTTTTGCTGGAGAAAGAAGTACGCAGGAAATGACATCTCTGGTCCCAAATTGCTGATCAATATGTTTGCATTTAATATGCATCTCGGTTATGGTTGTCGTCGTTATTGCAATAAAAGTTGATTTTGGGTCCAAAAAACCAAACTGTTACAAAATCGAAAAATGACCTTTTGGGGGGGGGCCAACTAAATAAGTACCCGCTTTCGAAATCCGTCTAACAATCCCAAACTAACAAGTGATGAGCACCAACGAAGAAAGTGACGACGAATCGACTGCGCCACCGTTAGCCAAGCGAATCCGTTTCTCAGGTGAGCAATTAATTCTTTTCTGCTTGTGGTTGCATTTCCATTAACCTTGTTATCTTTATGGAGCCACCAATCAAACCTGCCGCCGATTACTTAAAGGAGGAGGAACTCCGCTCGGTGATTGATGCCAAATCGAAGAGCCTATTTTGGCTACCTTGTCGCGTCTGGAGACCCGATCCTGCCAAGATCGCCACTTGTAGAAATCGGGCTCAGGGCCTCAAGCCGAGTTTTCCAGGCTCGGAGCCCTATACTCAACTCAAACTACCCAAAAAGGGAAAAAAGTTAAGAAAATAGCTGAAAATCGACAAACAAAATACTAGCGAAATTCCAATATATTTGAAAGGTAATTTTTGCTTTTTTTGTACTTTTGGGCATTCTTCTTTGCGTCGAGAAGACGCAACAACCTAATCAAGAAGTTCTATGATGTCTCAAAGGATCTTGGTGAATTCTGGAAAAACAATGCGATGGAGTTCTCGGGTCTGGCGAAGCTCGCTCGCAAGTTGCTCTCTATACCGGCGGCCACGGCAGAAGATGGGAGAATGTTTAGCAAACTGGGTTCTTATCCTTTATCCTGACCCCACCCTAATTTAAAAGGGTACCGGGACACTGGAAAATAGTCTAAAAGTATGGAAATTGAACAAATTTTTGTCAGTGTGGTCCCACTGCACCAAGAAACTCTGGTAAACTCTCCGCCAAAAAGGCGAATCAACTTATTTGTGTCAAAATAAAAATAAAGTTCAACAATTAAAACTTGGGTGGGGTCGGGATAAAGGATAAGAACCGCAAACTGCGCTTCCTGATGGACGAGAATCGAGAACGCCTATCTGCTCAGTCAATTTCTTCGGTATGCGTTGGCAAATCATTGATGGAGTGTGATATTTTGTTTGAGTGATATGTCGAATAAAGTATTTGTGAAGAAGTGTTTGTATGACTTTGTTGATTGTATTCTCCAGTATACTTAAGCCGGGCCGGCCCCGCCCGGGCCGAAAAAAAATTTTCCGGACGGGCCGGGCCACCAAAATCACGGCCCGTGCTCATGCCTGGTCTAGCCTGGTGTCAATTTAGACGTCCAAATAAAAAGGGACGTCATAGTAACGAGTATATGACAATATAAAGATATTTTACACCGTTTTGGTCCCTGGAGCAAGGCAAAAAGAGCCTCTATATGCATTTTATGCATCTCAGGCAGGGTTGCCATTTTACCAGGAAAACCGGGCATTTGCCAGGTTTTTTGACCTTGAGCCAGGTTTTTGCCAGGTTTTTTAAGTTTGCCAGGTTTTGCCAGGTTTTTTGAAATTTGCCCGGTTTTTTGCCGGGATTTCTTCATTTTTCTATCTTCTGCCAGTGTTGCATCTTTTTCAAGAAATTTTTTAAAAGTTTTTCAGATGTCTACAGACAATTCGGATACTGACTCTCCTCGAAAGAAGCGTAGAAAAATGTCGCACAAAAAACCAATCAGAGGTCTTTCCAAATTTCTCACGCAATACTCGGAGAAATACAAGGGGCAATGCATCGAAGCGAGCAAAAAGGGCAACGACCAATTCTATTGCAGAGCCTGTGACCAGCATGTAGGCCTTCATAAGAGCGGTGAAAAAGCAATCAAAAATCAAATCAATCGATCATATATTGTAACTACGACATCATTAAAAAAACAACATTACTTCAGAAGTTCTACGATGACTCTTTGAGCTACATGAACAAGTGGTGTGTGCACCTAGAAGATATTGCTACTTTTTTGGGAATTGGTTAACTTTTGAAAGCCGTCCTTCATCTAAAAATATCCTGGGCTCATACTAGCGATTCTGCAGTGCCGAATCACAGGTACTAAACTGCTACTTTCTTCAAAATATTTTTACAGGAATTGCTCACGAATTGCTTTTATCTCGAACTGATTTGTTGGAAGAAGTGAAGCGCGGTGAAAAATATGTACAATAAAGTTTCATTATCGATTTGGCTTGAATATTTGCGATATACTATGTGCCAGGTTTTTGCCAGGTTTTTGGTTCCAAAATGCCAGGTTTTTGCCAGGTTTTTTGGACTCAGTGCCAGGTTTTTTACATTTGCCGATGGCAACCCTGATCTCAGGCCCAAGCCCCCTGCGCCCGAAGGTGGCGCAGTGTAAAAAAATATATGCATACCAGAGTTTCTATAGTTGGGGTGATTTTGGGTCACTTTTCAAAAAATCCGAGTAGGGGGACTACAAAAGTGCCTAAATGGGTAGCCCAACTATAAAACACAAAGTGCATTCAACCCAATATTTATTGCATGCATTTGTGCAATCAGCAAATCCAAAAAGCCAACAGTGCACACTTTTTCATACTGGTTTACCCAAGATTTTCAGGATTTTGGCATTGTTCAGGTTGTCTACCACCCAGATCTGCTCTAAAAGGTTAGTTGCAAAACACTAATAAACATAAATAAAATTACAAAAAAATAATGGTTAAAGTTGAACACAATGAGCTATAAAGCAGCAAAAAAATTTGACCAAAATCTAGAATGGCCTACCTCTAGCCCTTGCATAAGCAGCCGCCAAGGAGGGTCGCTTGGAGTCGAGTCCCAGGTCGGACACGAAGCACGACTGAGCTTCTGCATCGTTTAAAGGTACCCCTAGAGCGGCTCCAGCAGGACTGGAAAGAGTTTTTTGTGTCATATTTTAATAATATGACTTTTTAGAAAATAGGACTTTTTCAAGACCAGCATGACCTCAGCTCACCTAACATGTTTGAAGCTAGCAGCTGCTGGCATCCCAGTAGCCTCTGTCAATTCGGCAACCAACTGCCAGGCGTTCAGACCATCCAGGATGTTGATATAGCCAGGCGCTCCATTCAACACTGCAAAATTATCACAATGAGCCGAAAAAGTTATATAAAGTCAAGTATCTATAGATTGCATATCAGATATGGTGCGGGTCTCGATACTAAATCATCAACAACAAATTTTTCTAAGTTGATTTTTTTATAAAGTTTAATCGGCGCTAGTGGAGAATCCGTGTCCAAAATATGCCTTGGTCCCCCCTGTTGTTTTTCTTATCAAATTATTGGTTCAAAACAAATTTTTTAATTCAAAAACAACAGGGGGACCAAGGCATATTTTGTTCTCCACTAGCGCCGTTTAATCTTGCTTGAAAAAAGTTTATATGTAGCCGAGTTTCCATACAACCCCACCTATTCAAACTGGAGCACCAGCTGAGTAAGACACTTTTTGGTGATACAGTCAAACCTCGTTTATCCGGCATTCGGATCCGACACTTTTTTTAGCTCAATTTTCGAAGGCTTTTGCCAAATGTGATTCGCCAGTCTAGTCTGAAATATTGCAAGGAATCTGATTTTGCCGGTCGTTTTTCCAAAGTCTTTCAATTTTGCCATAAAGACACGCACACCTCGGTTATCCGTCACATGATTTTCGAAAAGGGGTGCCGGATAACCGAGGTCTGACTGAATGGGAAGTGGCCGGGAATATTCCTGGAATATGGCCATTAATATAGCCGAGTCATTTGAAAAATCGGCCATAATTGCTTATTGTAGGGCTGGGCAATTGAAATGTCAATTGAGAATAACGTGTCAATTGCAGTCAATTACCCAAAATAATATGTCAATTGACATTGCCCAGCCCTAGTTTATAGTTCTTTTGTAATTTTAAAATAAACTTTATGCATAAAATCTTTGTATATTTTTTAAAGAATATCGACAAAATGGCCAAAAATTTCGGGAATTAATGGCCGGGAAATTCCGGTATATTTGCCACTAAAATATATTTTGCAAAATATTTTGGAGCAAGGTTTGGCCCAATTCTATAATCAGGAGGGTTTTTTGCCTTAGTCCCCTGTTGTTTTTTTGTCTTAGGCGCAGACCAGACCATCGTAGGTTAGTACGGACTTGAACATGTTTTTTCTACTTTTTTGTATTTCGTAAAACAGTAAAATTTCTTAAAAAGCGCAGCTTTTTAAATTTTTTTTTGCATTTTTATAGAATATAAAAAAGCTGGTTCACAAAATAATCAACTAACAAAACAATCAACTTAATTTCTACATTTTTTGTGAAGCAATTTATATTTAATAATTCTACGACATGGGGCTCAATAGCTCAGTTGGGAGAGCGTTAGACTGAAGATCTAAATGTCACCGGTTCGATCCCGGTTTGGGCCATCTCGTTTTTTGAGGGGCATATGCGTTTTGAAAAATTAAGGCGGAGCAGCAAATTTTTTTAATCGTTCGATTTTCACTCGTTAAAAAGTGGAGTCATTTACCCCGATAACAAGATTGGGGTGCCACCAGGTGGAATCGAACCTGAGCACCATTTTGGGCCTTAAAAGCCAATCCGCTGCGCCATCGAACTTTTTCAAACTTTAATGGCTTTCCCCCTCCTTTAAGCGTCAAAACTAGAGATGATGACGGGATGGGACGGGACAATTCCGTCCCGTCCCATTAATTTTAGAGAATCGTCCTGTCCCGGAATCCCGCCCGGAAATTTTTTGGCACCTGTCCCGTCCCGGTGTCCCGTCCCGAAATTTTTAAATTTGAATTCTGACCCGTCCCGTCCCGAAAAGGTCAAGCCATCATCTCTAGTCAAAACTAATATTGACGACCTTATAAAACTTTTAAAAATTAGGCAGAAAACTTAAAGGACCATGCCCATCTATGTCCACGATTGTCCCCCGCCAATTCAAAAATTCTGCCTAATCATTGAACTTCTGTACGGATTTTCCAACTTGGTTTCTAACAAAACAAGGCCAAGAATTTAATTTTAGGTAGAGATGATGAAAGGACATTTTCGGGACGGGACACATTTTGACAAAAAAATTCCGGGACGGTACGTTGGGACAGCGGATTTTTGGGAACGGGACAAGAGCCGAAAATGCTCCGATCGGTCGCAAATTGCCCCGTCCCGTCCTGGTATCCCTAATTTTAGGTATAGTTTTGTTAGAAACCAAGTTGAAAAATCCGTACAGAAGTTCAATGATTACGAAAAAAAATTTGGAATTTAGAACGCACGGGCATGGTCCTTTAAAAAAATCTAGATGAAAACACGTGTAAAATTTTTTCGAGGAAGGAAAGAACTGCTGGCCCCCGCCTTTTCTCCGTGTCGCGCACAGGCATGTCCCTTCAGCACGAAATTGGGGTATTTCCAGCATCATTAATCCTAACTAACTTTTGCTTCGCTTCAAAATTTTAGTTATATTCTAATTTTCTAGTAAAAGCCACCGAAAATCGAATTTCCTGCGTATTTTTCTCTCAATCTTCATCCATAGAACAAGCACACCAATCCACCCACTCTTTTTGTGTTCTTTATTGCAAGTCCACGGAAAAGATTTTTACCCACACATCCCTCTTTTTCTCAAAACTTTTCTTCTTCACTTCAAGCCATTCGGTTAATTTCCTACTTGGAGTGAGGGGCAACTTTTATTGCCTTTCTATGTATGACGCAAATGTTTGAATAAGTGGAATAAACACAGACTGGTCAACCATAAAAATGGTTGTTTGGGAGAATCCAGCTTTCCTAAGTTATTAGTCTATTTTTATGCAAAACACATGTTGTTTATATGGTAGTCTTGTCCATAGCCGGAACAATTTTCGAATAAGGAGGGATGTCTTAAAAATTTTGGGAGGTGGTTGAGAATATAAAATTTTGGGTAAAAGTACGATTCGACACAAATCTAATTTAAAAAACGGCTCGATTGCAAAAAGACTTTTTTTGATGCAAATCTATTTTTGGAGCAAATTTTGGTTTTGTCTAATTAGCTTTGAATTTCTCAACATTTTTTCGAAGTGATTACACCATCAGGTAGTTCTGCAATTCTAGTTTCTGATGAAGTATTATTTATTTCAATATTGATAAAAAAATTATTACAAAATGTAAAGCCTTGGCTACAATGGTCGCGTTGGGCTGTCACGTTTGACTGTTGCGTTTGACTGTTGCCATCGACGGTGGCTACAATGGAAGGTGTCGCGAGCGGCCACGGCCACCAGCTCGTGAATTGGAAAAAGGGGAATGGAGGGGATATTTGATCCCACTCCCTTTGGATCCGCAGGGAATTGCCTTAACCAATAGGCCACGAAACCCCAGGCTGGGAAAGCGAAGAATTTTGTAGACATCACTTGCGTCGAAGACGCAACAAAGGCTAAACGCGACAGTCAGACCCGACAGCCGAACGCGACAGCCAAACGCGACAGTCAAAATTTGGCTACAATGAAAAAATCGAAGAGCAGTCAAAAAGCATATCTTTATTCGTCTCTTAGTTGTGCCACAAAACAACAGGGACCAACAACAAAACAAAATAACAATTCAGATCATTCTTTTCTGCCATTCAACTGCTCCCTCTTCGTATAAGTTTCTGACGAGTTTCTTCTGCCTCCAAACGACTTCTGTTCGCTCCACGCCTTCTCATTTCCGCCGGAAAAAGAGATATGAGAGGATTTTGCACTTCGGTTCGCCACAGGGCGTTCGGTTCATTTCCAAGTCCTTTGTCTGCCATTGCACCCGGATTGAGGGACCCCTCGTCGATCAGGAAGTTGTGAAGAGCGCATCAGGCTTTGACGATGGAATCGGCCACTTTGTCGCTTGTCTCGATTGGCTTCAGGAGGACCCTCCAGATTAGAGATGATGACGGGACGGGACGGGACAATTCCGTCCCGTCCCGTTAATTTTAGGGAATCGTCCCGTCCCGGAATCCCGCCCGGAAATTTTTTGGCACCTGTCCCGTCCCGGTGTCCCGTCCCGAAATTTTTAAATTTGAATTCTGACCCGTCCCGTCCCGAAAAGGTCAAGCCATCATCTCTACTCCAGATGGCACTCATTATTCCGAATGTGTTTTCGATGACTCGGCGGCCACGACAAATCCTATAAGAGAATAGATATTTTGCACTCGAACAAGTCAATCCAAAAAAAGTCACCGGTAGTTGTAGATTCGTTTTTCGTCGGATAATTCGGTTCCATGCAGGGCTTCATCAGGTTGATCATCAAGGAAAACGCCGCATCGCCTATGAATAAAAAAGTAGAAATGATTTCAGAATTTGGCAGAGATGTAGGCATCGGTAGAGCAAGTGATCTATCCCTCAACGCTTTGTTCAAGTCACATCTACAAAAGACTTTATTATAAACACAAACACGCACATCGCTGAACTAGAACCAACTACCTGTCGAAAATACCTCCGTCACTTTCATGCCCAAAAACAACCGATGTCCCCGGTTGGATAATTAGTTAGATAATCCGATAACGTGAGTTGCAGACTCCCATCAGCACAATTGAAAAAAAGCGATCCGGAATTTGCTGGCTTCTTGATCTGCACGTGTTTTCCATCGATACAACCTAAACATCAGAAGCGGTGAAGCAGCACGACAAATAAAAAGACACAAAATCAAACCGAGCGTGTTTGGGCAGTTCCACTTTCTCCAAAAGCCTTCCGCAATCCTTGTCCACTCCTCGGCTGTTCTTGGTGCTTGAAAGTATTGAGACTGGAGCACTTCATAGATAGCCAGGCAACCTTCACGGAAAATATCTTCAACGGTTTTTCTTCCCATACGAAATTGACCTGCCAGCGAACGAAAGCTTTCTCCAGTGGCCAGGAATCGCAATGCGACGACAAGACGCTGCTCCGCAGAGTGTCTTCCATTTCTTTGCAGCCTTCTTGCCATCTAAATGTTGTATGAAAAGCACTCGGTTTATCAACTAGAAAATAAAAACACCGACCTTCAAAGCCCTCCTCCTTCGCAATCTTTGACCAAAACTTCGACTTGTGCATGTTGTCCAGGTACTTCTTGTCAACCTTGTCGTAGAGAGAACGTTCGCTTTTGACTTGCTCGATGAACTTCACCACTGTCGGATCGGCTTTCAATTCCTCATCACCTTTCTCCAGTTTCACCAAATCACAGACGACTTCATTGCTCGTAGACATCATTTCCTACAAAGTTGATTCGTAAGATCGGATAACAAGAAAAAACACACTTTTGAAAAAAAAACGCGACACAATTTTCAAATATTTTTGAAAGTGTGACTGTTGCGTTTGGCTGTAGCGTTAGCCCTAACTTTTCCCCATTGTAGCCACACTGTGGCTGTCGCACGTGAGTGGCGCTTCTGACTGTCGCGTCTAGCCTTACATTGTAGCCACACTGTGACTGTCGCGTTTGGCTGTCGCGTCTGACTGTCGCGTTTAGCCATCCATTGTAGCCACCAAAACTCGACAGTCACAGTCAGACGCGACCATTGTAGCCAGGCCTTAAGAGTATGAAGCAAATTTGCTTCATACTTTTACCTTTTTATGTTACATTTTTTAAGATGATGCAAAAAATGATACCTCTCTAAAAACTAGAATCGCAGAGCTACCTGATAGTGTAATTACTTTGAAAAAATGTTGAGAAATTCAAAGCTAATTAGACAAAACGAATTAAACCAAAAAAAGCGTTGTCCAGTTTCTTCTTTCTTTTCTGATAGAACGACCCCCTCAACTTTGAGGGTCTGTGTCTCGGAGCAAAGTCAATATTTTTCCAAGCTGTTTGTTGAACTTTTTTAACTCCCACGAGCTCTACCGATTCTGCATGGTCAGATCCCTCTCCCCATACGGTCTGGTTGAGGAACTCACCTTTGATAGGCATGTCAGTTTGGAGGGAGTAGAGTTCAGCTTCCTGGCTCTGATGAGGGTTGGTGCCGTAACGTAGAGGTATTAGCCGTCGGTTGTTGGGTGAGCCATTGGTGGAGTTGCCGCCGAACTGGCGGCGCATATAGCCCGTGATGGACTCGTCGTAAGAGCTTGTGTGCTCAAATGCCTGAAAATGAATAATTTCAAATTATGGTGCAAATTAGCCCTTATGTTCAGCTACCCACTTTTATATTTTTTTCGAATTTTTGACTTTTTGGAATATGACCAAATAATAAATAAAAATATTTTTTCAACTCAATCACCTCTAAATCAAATGGAAAACAGGAAAAAGACGACAAACTATCAAAAAAATACTTAAAGGGTATGCAAGTGGCAGTACCGTGACGAGTCGAGTGAAAAAGTGGCCTTTTGAGAAAGTGTCCAGCAGTCTAGAGCTGGATTTGGATCGTCTTCTTACCATGCCTCTACCATTAGGCATTTGGTGATATCCCATTTCCTGCTCCTCTTCCTTGTCTACGACAACCCCCGCCGCCAAGCGGAACCTGGCCATCGAGGATATTCTAGACATAGTCACTGAATCAGGGAGAAGCAATCAATTGAGGAGTGCCACCACCTAGCATTGCACCAAATAGATTGTTTTAAAGTAGGGAAAGGCAGGATGGCTCTTTTCACAAATGGTTTTAAATGCTTTCTCCCAAATTGGCTGCTGGAGGTGAGGGTGTGTCTAACTTGGTGGACTAGACACGCTTGACTGCTTGGATGGGTAATGGCTGCCAACCTAATCAGGCTTCTGCTCCTCTTTTTTTTGTTTGGATGGAATGTGTGTTTTTGTTATTTTTTTTTCGACATGCTCAAATAAAGAGTGTTGAATGAGGAACAAACAAATTTACTAAAAAAAGTTATTAAAAATAATTAGAACAGTTAAAACGAGGAACCGATTTTGGCATACACCGCAATTGAGTGGAGGTGTGCACTGAAACTTAGCCAAGATGAGGACTTCAAAAAGGAAAGGGGAACAGATGTGTAGTGTCCATACAAATGATTCTTCGTAAATTTCTAACTAATCGGTGCCCTAAGATCTACAGTCAACCAGCGATTTAACGGCCCCCTGAAAAGTTCGTTCCCGCCTTGGGTCCGACACTTTTTACCACTATTTTTGAAATCCCCTGCCAAATGTCATTCGCCAGTGTGGTGCGAAAAATTGCAAAGATTCCGATTTTGACGATCGTATCAGTAAATGACAACAATCTTGCCGAAAAGATCCGCGGGTACTCGATTTAACGGCCAGGAGTACACTGGTTACTTGGAGTACTTGATTATTTGGGCTGGTTTTGTATCATTTGGGCTTTCCCTTTATTTTGATAGTCATTTGCATAAAAATCGCAAAATTGGGGCAGTTTGTGCCGGTAAATCAGTGCTGGAAATGATTGCCATTGATTGCTCGATAATTTTTGCCCTAGAAGTCAGTGAACTTATCATAGTGTAGAGTAAAAAAATAAGATATGCATTTACTGGGAATCAAATCTGAGAGTACAAAATATTCGCATTATGATTTGCATCCCCCCCGTTTAAGGCCCTGCTTACAATGGAATGACGATGTCGAAGTAAATGTGATGTCTAGATCTCGCATTTTTCATTGAAAAATGCCATATCTGATATACATGACCTATACCTAAAATCCAAAAGTAGATGTAGGTCATTTATAACAAATTTGGCATTCTTCAATAAAAAATGCGAGATCTAGACATCACATTTACTTCGACATCGTCATCCCATTGTAAGCGGGGGCCTAAGCCCGCCTGAGTTAACCCTTGCTCAATTTACATAAAATTTATTTTTAGAAATTGAACCGATGTTTCGAATATTTCGAAATTAACATTCTTTACGCCCCAGGAGTTGGTTCTATCGAGATTTGACTATGCTTATAATTAGAACCATATTTTTCCCTATAACGAGTTTTTCGAGAAATAAACAAGGACTTTCTTAAAAACCCAATTTCTGTGTGGTAGATAGACAGAGATGACTGAAAGGAAAGAAATAGGAAACACAATGGCAAAGAAATGTCTGGTCAAAGCTTGCTGTGTCTAATTGCATTTCTTATTTCAGAAATTATGAAGTATCTGTGGAGCGTTGCCTTTGCATTTCTGTTGTTTACTGGTTTTGTTGCCAGCGAGGAGCAAACTGAGCCTGATGTCATGTAGGTTATTTTTTCATTTCTTCGTCTGTTTAGTGTTTGTTTTTAGACTACTGCGAGTAAAGGACGTCAGACACCATCGTGTGGGTGAATCGCAACAGCAGAAGGAATACATGCCACTGGACAATGTGGTAAGTATATGCTAGGAATAAACCTATTCGACTTGTATGCTTCGTCTTTAGCGTTATGAAATAGACATCGAGGAGCTTCGCAATGGAACTTGGCAGTCGTTTGATGGTGAAGACGTTAAGCTGGAATTCGTAAGAATATATCCACTGGTTGAGAAGATATTGAAGAATCAGAGTAGGCATCCTTTTGAGCTTTCCAAGTATTGTCGAATTTATATCTTTATTTTTAGATGGTACATTGTCGACAGGTCTGTTTACTTTGACAAGGCTGTTCAAGAATTTTGCACCTTTTAATTTTGCCATAACTTTTTTGTGTGCTGAATTTTAGAATTTTGTGAATGCAAATTGACTCAGAATCGAAAAGACATTTGCTTGGCATATAATGTTAAAAACTTGATTTTCGCTGGGTTCCTTGTGGTTTGGGTCCTGGACTGTGAATGGCATCTTGATGGGTAAAGCACAAATCACAGAGGGGATCAAGCGAAAATCGTTTTTTGACATTATGCACCAAAATAGTTTTTTCTTGATGCTGAGTCGATCTGCTTTTACGGAATTTCGAGATTCTGTCTACAAAAATTTTATGGCCAAAAAAAAGTTGCAAAATTCTTGAAACATCCTGTAATTGCCATTAGGAGATTCAGATGTACAGAGTCTATTCAGAATTCCAAGTTCCGGATATGCTTGGAGTCTATAAATTTCGAGTGGACTATGATCGTGCTGGCTACACACCTATTTTCGAGGTTCAAAGGGTATATATTTTTTTATCATTTTTGCGTTCGTGTTGGAATATTTTGTCCTATTTTGACGAGTCTTCAGGTGTCTGTCCGTCCGCTGAGGCATGATCAGCATGAGCGCTTTGTGCCAATAGCCTATCCTTACTACATTTCAACCTTCTCAATGATGCTTGGCCTCTATTTGTTCTCAATTGTCTATTTGTACCACAAGTAAAGGAATCTAGTTGTTGTTAAATGTTCAGTTGTCAAGTCGTTAAATAAAGTGTTATCTGGTTTTCTATAGTGTCTTATTCTGGATAATTGTTTGAAGTGCCCGATTAATAGTCCTGGATTGTTTCACTAGATTGTCAAAAATTGGCTGGAAGTAATGATTTCTATATCAGTGCCATTCGGGCCTTAAATATGTTTAGAATTTTGATTAAAATCATATTATGGTCAGAAGGAATACATGCCACTGGACAATGTGGTAAGTGTATGCCAGGAATAAACCTATTCGACTTGTATGCTTCGTCTTTAGCGTTACGAAATAGACATCGAGGAGCTTCGCAATGGAACTTGGCAGTCGTTTGATGGTGAAGACGTTAAGCTGGAATTCGTAAGAATATCTCCACTGGTTGAGAAGATATTGAAGAATCAGAGTAGGCATCCTTTTGAGCTTCCCAGCTATTGTCGAATTTATATTTTTATTTTTAGATGGTACATTGTCGACAGGTCTGTTTATTTTGACAAGGCTGTTCAAGAATTTTGCACCTATTAATTTGGCCATAACTTTTTTGTGGGCTGAATTTTAGAAAAATCATATTATGATCAGCCATTGATCAGGGAATTTCACTTGATATGACAATTCTTGCAACTTAAAAGAGAAGTTTTTTAATTCTGTATTTGGGTCGGATCGGAAAATTGGAGATTGAGTGTTTGGGCTAAAACGGAAGCCTACGATGTGCTGAGTACGATAGCACCAAATTCGACAACCATTTGTTGGTGATTTGGTACTCAGAAAAACCAGTACATTTTTTAAAACAATTTATGCTCTCTGAAATGTAATGACGCACACTCATTTGAAAACTTATTCGACGTAGAATGAGTTGCTTAACAGGTGAAATTGAATTATTGGTCAAAAGCTTTTTAGGGATAAGAAATCGCACTTGAAATCAAAACTCAAATGAAAAAAAATTAATCTTTGGTTTTAACTTCCCCTTTTATAAGCCAGATTATAATTACAAAAAGCCCACCTTGAGAGCCAATAGTTGTCGAGTTGGCTTACTGACAAAGGTCTTGTGGGCAATACCAGCAGCTTCAACTTCTTTGTTGGATGTCAACTAAAATTTCGGACTGATTAGTTGAATAGAATTTATATTTATAAAATATATTTTTGAACGTTCGCGACCATTATGGCCCAAAATTATGAATGTTGAACGGTTTCTATTAGAAACTAAGACAAAGTTAGAAAAAGTCGTTTACCCCTGAGTGAGCACTTTCAATGAATTTACAAGCAACATATAAACAACAAAATACTCATAAAGGAAGTAAGAATAAGTTAACGTTCGGAAAAAAGTAAAAAATTAGCTAGTGAAAATCTCCGAAAAAAAGATTTTGCCCAATTTCTAATATACTGGGCAAAATCTAACTCTTGTCCACGAAAAAACCGACAATTTCTCGAGAATTTGCTCGTCGTCCAACCCTAGTAAAAGCATGCATTTTTAGGCAAAATCCTTGAAAAGATACTCCAAAATCGATTTTCAAAAGTTACGAATTCGAAGAAACACTAATTATTACACGCAAAACCATGTTAATCTAATTTGCCCTTTCCTAGAATCAACAAAGAACAATAAAATAGATTGTGTGCCTCCACTCAAATCCCCAAACGGCTGGTCGGCAGGCATATAAGAAAAGTTACCTTAGGCCTGCACACTTCACAACAATAAACAAAAATAGTGCCGCAAACTATGTATTCCCACCGCTGGGATTTGCTTGTAAACACATACACTTGTGCATCTCTTTGCCCTCCCTTGTATTTATTCATTTAGCTATGGCCAGGAAGTTGAGAAAAAGTGATTTATCTACAAACTGCGAAAAATAATTTGAAAAAAAGAAAGTAAAAACAAGTTTTATGATATATAGGCTGATTGAAAAAAGTTCGGCCGGGTTTTTATATTTTCAAATAATTTTTAACTGAAGATTTTAAAATTTCATCTCCAACATCTTCATGATTTTTTAAAGATTCTAGTGTTTATAATTTCGATGAATACTGCTCAAATTCGCCACGTGATGTTGTTTTTATTCGACGACGGTCTCTCCGCTGCCGATGCCACTCGCAGGATATCAGCAACTTCTTTTCTTCAAAGCCAGCCGGATTTTATGTCCAAGGAATTGCTCGCTTGCAAGAACGATGGGAAAAAGTAGTGGAATTCGATGGAGATTATTTTGTTGATTAGCTTTTGATGAATGCTGTTGGAATAAATCTCGAATAAAATGCTGAAATCATTGCGCTTCGAACTTATGACACAACCTAATACTTTTTTTTTGATTAAAACAATCTTTTTCCGACAAATTTTATTGCATTTTTTTAGGGTTATCGTGTAGCCCAGGATCTCAGCTTTCTAAAAAGTTATCAAACTCAACTGAACAATTTAGGAATTGAGAAAAAATAACAACTTATTTTCCAAACCGAAAAAATTCTTCATTTTTAACCCTTTACTGATACGATTTTAATACTGGAAAACAACAGGGTGGGTATCGTGGTTTTTTTATTAATTTTTTCAAAAAAAATTTTTATGTTAAAACACTCTTTTAGCACGGGAAAGGCGGTGTGTACCAAACTGCGTTTTGTGCAGAATTTCACGCTGAACACGATGGCTGAAAAATATTTTGGAAAGAGGACAGCTTTGGACGTTTAAAACAATATGCGATTTTCGCCTATTTCAGCCACGTGGAACTTGAGCGAAATAAAGGTAGGACTCTCTGAAACTAAGGCACCACCTAGGTGTGACATTTCAAAACGCAGGGCGTGATCAGAGCTATCTATTGCGCACAAACTTGTAGCAGAGTGATCACAATTTCACAGAAAATTTTTGATCTTTCTTCTGAAAAACAGTTTTCGGAAATTTTCGATCTCGATATTGATCTCAACATATTTGAATATTTGTTGTTTCGAGTAGAAAGATTTCCGAAAACTAGCTTTCATGAAGAAGATCAAAAATTTTCTGGAAAATTATGATCACTCTGCTACAAGTTTATGCGCAATATTGGGTTGTCTAGAAAGTCTTGTACTCTCCATAACGAACCTCTGGGAACCGGCCTCAGCAGTTCGTTATAGGGAGCGTTCGTTATAGAGAGCGCTGGTAACCAAAATCCCTGCGATATTTCGGACTAGACTGGCGAATTACATTTGGCAAAAGATTTCAAAAATCGAGCTAAAAAAGTGTCGTAAGGGGGAAAACTTAAGGGGGTGTCGGGTTATCCATGTTCGACTGTAAGTCGAAAAAAAAAGTGTTTTGGTCAAGAAAAAATTTATGACGGAGAACTAAAGCCACTTTTAACACTCCGTCTCCCAAGCGTAGTAAGTGCCCGAATCGACTCAGAATTTCACGAGCAACACGATGGTGCAAAAAAAATTTGAAACTGGGACTGAGTTTGAGACTATTTAAAGATGGCTGTTTTTGGCCTTTTTTGGACATGGTTTTTTTCACTTCAACCGAGAATATTACATTGTAAGTTGTTTGTGTTACGGGCAAGTAATATCTTAAAATGACCGGCGTGCACAGAGCTCTCTAATGCACACAAATGTGATGGCAGAATTTAACATTTTCATGAAAAATTTATGGTTTTTCCGCTTGACACCGATTTTCCAGAAACGGTTTTTCGTCGGATCAGCGTTTTTGATCTCAGTCTCAAGGGTATCGTGTAGAGCGCTGTTTCAGCTACAAAATGAGTATAAACATGACATATATCACAAATAAAATTTTTTTCCTGAAAAAATAGTTTTGCCAGTAAGACCCGCGACGCTCTCTACAAGATACACCACAAGATTTAGGTGTATTTTGTAGAGAGTGTCGACTGCATTTTGATTCGCTTCTGTTCGCGCGATCTTCTCGCAAATTTACAACCAACCTCTTGGATAAAGAGAGTGTAGTCAGTTGGATCAGAAAGCACAGCCACTCGGTCACAGTTTTTGGCAGCAGCTCTAAGAAGGGTGACTCCCCCAATGTCAATGTGTTCAATGGCCTGAGGCAGGGTGCAGTCCGGCTGTTTGATGCACTGTTGGAAGGGGTATAGGTTGCACACAACCACGGCCACTGGTCGATAGCCGTTCTTCTGCAAAACAAACAGAAATATTGAGGGTACTTATACGGTCCCCCCCATATCGGAATTTTTTCAAAAACAGGTTTTAACCATTTCTAAGCAATTCTTACACGCTAAAACCGATAAAAACGTTGTTTCCGACCACTTTCCATCAAAAATTTTGACTTTTTTAGATTTTCTACCTGCCTGCTTTCGGCAGGCAAACTTCAATAGGAAGCCCCTTTGGGTACATGGTCAGGCCAAGGGCTGACCCTTTATATATCAAGAAATATATCAAGGAAATTTAACCAAAAACCACTGAAAATATAAATGTGAAAATGCTTATAAAAAATTCAGCGGCAGTTAAATTATTTGCATATTATTCCAAGCCCTAACAAAAGAACAAAATTTCACAATAGTAGCAGCAATGTAGTATTTTCCCCAGCCTTGCAATGTTAATTTTAATCATTTTTATACCCCTTCTCCATTGCAAGCAGGCAGCTCTTTTTCAAGAGATATAGATATATATTTTGAAGATATATATTTCTTGGTATATAAAGGGTCAGCCCTTGGCCCGGACCATGTGCCCCCAAAGGGGCTTTCAATTGAAGTAGGTTGCCTGCCGAAGGCAGGCAGGTAGAAAATCTAAAAAAGTCAAAATTTTTGATGGAAAGTGGTCGGAAACAACGTTTTTATCGGTTTTAGCGTGTAAGAATTGCTTAGAAATGGTTAAAACCTGTTTTTGAAAAAATTCCGATATGGGGGGGGGAACCGTATAAGTACCATATTGAGTTCAAAAATTAACCACTGGGGGCAGAATCCACGTGGCCTTTTTATAACCAAAAAAATTGTGTGTCGAGGGTGTTTACACCGGGAGGGGGTGAATCGTGGCCCAGAAGCGGGGAATTAATCCAGAAATGTAATGCGGAAATGAACATCCCGTCTGTTTTCTTGAGTCTGCCTTATTTGTTCACGGTATTGGTCACCCAAGGGTTGAAATTCTCTAGCATAAGGGTTGTTAAAATCCCCTGCAGGCTTGAAACCCTAAACTCAAACCCAAAAAAATTTTCATAGAAAACTAGAGTTTTTACAGGTAGCTAGTAAAAATGAAAAAATTTTCATGAAAAAAATAGGATATAGGATACCATATAATACGCCTCCATTAAAACTTTTTTCTGACCAGAGAAAAACCGATTTTTCTGATTCAAAATCGGCCCCAAGTTTTATAACTGTAGAATTTATCGTATAATATACGAGAAATTCTACAGTTAACGACGGAGCAAAATTTGACTCAAGATGAGTGGGTGTTTTCAAAATCATGGGACACAATCAGAGATTTCCTGATATCGATTTTTAGCATCTGATATGATATGGACGCCTAAAATTTCCGTCTGATATGATAGTGATATGATATCGTGTGATATGACGCCCAGATGATGTGATGTGACTCCCCGAATTTTCGTCTGATATGATAGTGATATGATGTGGGTGCCCGAAATTTCCGTCTGATGTGATAATGATACGGTATGCGTCCCGGAATTTTCGTCTCATATGATGGTGACATGATATGATGCCGAATGATATGATAGGGCGTATCGTATCTTATCATTTCACTATCATATCAGATTTTATGATATCAGGGAATCTCTGGACACAATGTCCTTAATTTTTTTAAAAGGCCAAAAGTCAAAGAAAATGTCTAACTGGAGGAGCTTTATATCTACACTTCTCAAAAAAAGGTAACCTGCAAGTCTTGGATGTCTTCCTGGGTATCTCTGGCCAGAATACCAGCATGAACAGCTGGATGAAGGGTCTTAACTCGTCCACCAAGCATCTCCTCAAAATAATATTTATTAAAAAGTTCTATTGACAAAGCAACAGTGCACCTGGAACTTGGTCAGATTGGCTACATCTCTGAAAAAACCAAGTATTTTTAGATATTTATTTAAAAATTTTAAGTAGAAATCTCACTCCACATCCAGACCATTGTCCCTCAAGTGCTGAGCAGTACCTCCAGAGCCGACTAGTTGGAGGCCAGCCTGTTCCAGTTTTTGGGCCAACTCCAACACACCCTTCTTGTCCCACACTGATATTATTGCTAAAGAAAATTAGAATGTTTGGGGTAATACAGTCGAACCTGGCTAACCCGTCACTCCAGTAACACGTCACCCCCACTAACCCGTCACTCCAGTAACACGTCACCCCCACTAACCCGTCACTCCAGTAACACGTCACCCCCGCTAACCCGTCACTCCAGTAACACGTCACCCCCGCTAACCCGTCACCCTCCGTCCACAATCAACAAAGAAAATTACCCTTGATAAGCCGTCACCTAGCATATTGCGGAAAAATTTTCAAATTTCCGCCAATTTTTTTTTTTAACCTTTTGTGTTTCATCACATGAGGTCTTTTATCAAGAGCAGAGGAAGTCGCAGAAGCAAAGTAGGATCAAGGACTTCTTACCTACTGTTTAGCGTCTGATTTGGGTGGTTGAATTGTTAGTTGCTCGAATAAACGATTCTTATCGATACTTGCTCTTTGTAATCCCACACCCTCGGTAACCCGTCACCCTGGCTAACCCGTCACCTCAAGTTGGTCCCCAGGGGTGACGGGTTAGCCAGGCTCGACTGTAAAAAACTGTTAAAAAAATTACCAAGTGGTTTTTGCTGGCTCATTTCAGCGATTTGGGAGATATTAGCAAATTAGGCAAATCTAAAAATTGTATAAAAAAAAATGCAAGTTTGTGTGTCACGCATACACATTTTCTTTTTATGAAATGTGATCGAAACTTTTGAAATTTAGGGCTAACGATGGTATTGTGTATGAAAGATTAGGGAAGAAAGTCAAGAAATTTAAAGGCTCAAATTGAAATCCCCCTTCAAAAGACTTTCCCCCTCAAATTTACTTTATTTTTCACCCTCAAATTTTATATTGCCATTTTCTTTGAATTTTTGTTATCATTTTTAAAAACTTTTTATGTTTTCTTGTAGCCCTAGATCTTAGCTTGTCAATGAGCTATCAAACTCGGCTGGGTAATTTGAAAAATGTAGAGATCAAGAAGTTTAAAAAAAAATAGAAAAAAAACTAAAAAAGGTCTGTAAAATCTCTTGATCTTTACATCTCTTAAATTGCTGTTACAAGGGAACCGATCGAACTGTACGATTCGAAAATTCTGACAATGCCATCTTGTAGAGCATGGTCGATTTATTGTACAAAAATTGGATATTTTTTGCTAACCGACAGAAAAAAATCGAATCTGGAGACTCGAGAAACATCGAGGCCCGAACTGCCTTGGTCCCCCCATGTCCCCCCTTAAGAATCCCCCCTGTGGATTCTTGAAAACAAATTTGCTTATTTATAAGCTACCCTTGATATGGTGACACCCCCAAAAGCTCGATCCTTAGCAGGGTCCGACACTATTTTAAGCCCGTATGTGCTCCCAAGTGTTCTGAATTTTTGAGAAATGTTCTGAATTTGAAAGTCATAATCTGAACAGAGGTTCCCTGATAACGATTTTTGGGACTTGATATGATAGTGATAGGGAAACATTAATTTCCCGCCTGATATGATAATGATATGATAAGGCCGACAAAAACCCCGTCTGATATGATGGTGATATGATAGGGTTCATGTGTTTTTCGTCTGATATAATATGATAGTGATAGACCTCGGGAATTTTTTGCGTGATATGATAGTGATTTGATATGATGACGTCTGATATCACGTGATATCACACGCTTTTTTTGTTATCAGATGAATTTGATATGATACTCTGTTTAATAGGTAGTGTGACGTTTCGCAAAAATTTTCATCATATCATTTTTCTTATTATTTGGCGCCAACTTGAATTGACAACCCTAAATATGCTGTTAAGGAAAATTAGAGCATGGGAAAAATACTTTTCAATGTTTACTCACCGTTGATTATTGTTGTTGTTAATAAAATTTCGATTAAAGATTGACCTTTGAAAATTGTCTGAATTTTGGGGCTTGAATCTGAATTTTTGAGATTTTTGTCTGAATTTTTAGCTGGTCGACTTGGGAGCCCTGCCGTATGTTAAAAAAATTGTGTCGAAGCCGACTGGGGACGAACCAGTTGGAACCTTTGGGGTGTCACTATATGAAAAATTGAGTGTGGAAAATATGTTTTGGAAAATCCACAGGGGGGACCAAGGCAATTTTGGTCTGTTTTGACATGTTTCTCGAGTCCTCAGATTCGATTTTTTCTGTCTGTTAGCAAAAAATATTGAACTTTTGTATAGTAAATCGACTGTGCTCTACACGATGGCACTGTCAGAATTTTCGAAATGAATCGTACAGTTCGATCGGTTCTCTTGTCAGCGGAGTTTGATAGCTCATTATAAAGCCAAGATCCAGGGCCGCAAGAAAACATGAAAAGTTTTAACAGTGATAACGAAAATTTAAAGTCGTGACTCGACCAGCATTTTAAAAGTGCAGCCCTCAAAAATCGTGACTCATAGAAAAAGAATTTTATTTCAAAATAAATTCAAGAATGCCGTGAAACCTCTATTAATAGACCTGGGTTTATTAATAAAAATGTTACAGTACCGGGTGGGGCAAAAAAACACTTTTGAAACTTTTTTCAAGGGCTCCCGTTTGAAATACAGATTTTTCGGTGTAACCAAGGATGTTTAAATAACGGTTGTGAGGCCGGTACCGAGTCCTCTCATTCTGCCGTAACCCTAAATCTAGCTCTCTTAACACTCCGATTCCCATGTAAGATTTGCCTCTATGGACTCAGAATTTCATGCTGAGCACGATGGTGGTTTTAGTTTCTCCGAAAAGCTTGTTTGAGTGGGTGAGACCAGCATTTTAAAAGTGCAGCCGGCAAAAATAAGTACTCAGGTACAGAGTGCTGTAACTATATTTTCCAACAACATACCAACTTGCTTTAAAAAGCAAAAAAATTACAGACATTCTGTTCTAACTTGCGATAAAAACAGGACTTCTGTATCCTTAGAATAAAAAAAAGTTGTGAGTTTGGGAATGCTAAACTTTTGGTTTATGAAAATATGTTGATATTTTTTCAATCAATTTTCTTTAAAATTCTAACAACTGTTTTTATGCGTCAATATACCATTTAGTAGCTTAAGGATTGCTCTTTGTTATGCATCAAAGACTAGGCATGAATAAGCATAGTGGGATGAATTTTGAGCATTTATAGGAAGCACCTACAATTTTGATAACCAAAAGTTTAGCATTCCCAAACTCACAACTTTTTTTTATTCTAAGGATACAGAAGTCCTGTTTTTATCGCAAGTTAGAGCAGAATGTCTGTAATTTTTTTGCTTTTTAAAGCAAGTCGGTATGTTGTTGGAAAATATAGTTACAGCACTCCGTACCTGAGTACTTATTTTTGCAGGCTGCACTTTTAAAATGCTGCTCTCACCCACTCAAACAAGCTTTTCGGAGAAACTAAAACCACCATCGTGCTCAGCATGAAATTCTGACTCCCTAGAGGCAAAGCTTACACATGGGAATCAGAGTGTTAACATGAGATTAACGTGGCTCGCTTCAAAGGGATAACTCACTACGTGGTTGATTCCCAAATGCGTATACTCGCACTTGAAGCTGACCTTATGACCTATGGTTTAGGCTTATCCTGGTTACAACAACTTTAATAGAAATTCAACACAACTCACTAACAAGCTATCTAACAAGCAAAAATCTAAAGAACAATTCACAAAAAATCATGAATGAAATCATAACAAATATGATTCAAGAGTGTCTGCATTTTTTCGCCCCACCCTGTACATTCCAAACTATCCAATAAGCGGTCTTTGGTCATAATTTACAATATTACTAGGGACAACAGGCGCCATCGGCGCCTCTCGTATTTTGAAATGAAGGACTAACTGAAGAATAACTTCGAGTTCGTAAAATTCAAATATTTCAAAAAGGCGGCAATTCAAACGCTTTTTTTTTCGAACATTTTGCGTAATTTTCGAAGGTAAATGAAATTTGACGTAAAATGTTTCGGAGTTCCGAGTTATCTCCCGATTTTAAAGTGCGAAATATCGTCGCTAGTATTAGACATCCAATACTCAAAAGATAGAGAAAGAGTTCTAGTATGGGGCACTCAAAAAATCAGAACGAATGATAAGACATGTCGTGGGTAACGATTGAAAAGAAAAAAACAAAAAAAAACGTGACGGACACCAAAAAAATCACTCCATCGTAATACTAAGTAGAGATAAACAAATTTAAAAAATAAAATATTCAAATGATTAGTTAAAGGGGCATGCCCACCTGTTACGAAATTTGTCCCCGCCAATTCAAAAATTTTCCGAATCATTGAACTTCTGTACGGATTTTCTAACAAAACCATACCTGAAATTAAATTCTAGGCCTTGTTTTGTTAGAAACCAAGTTGGAAAATCTGCGCAGAAGTTCAAGGAAAAAAGTTTGAATGGCTAGACAAACTGTAAAACAGGATGCCCCTTTAAATGCAAAATAGAAAAAAGCACTGTGAATAGGGTTGGCGGTTCGGGTACCCGTTTTCGGTTTTTTTTATCCGAAAACCGGAAATTTTCCGGTTTTCAGTTCGGCTAACCGAACCGAAAATTTCGGTTACCCGCCAACCCTAATTGTGAACACCTGAGAGTGGGAGTGAGAGTAAGGGGTGTTCACAATGACAACTTACTCTCAGTATGTGAACAGGCCATAGGAATTCGGGCAATTTTTCCAAACAATGCTGCAGTTTTTGACACAGCAAACATCAAATACTTTTTTCAGTTTATTTCACCGATTCTTATTTTACTTTTATTTTACGCTATCCCAAAAGTAAATTTTTTTGGCTTACAAAACATTTTTAAAAAATTGCTAAAAAGGCGAAATGGAGATGGGCAATACAGACTTGCAGTGCACACACACATATTTTGTTACAGTGCTGCAGGCCAAGTAGTCAATCAAAGCAGTGTCCCTATCGCTCCTACAATCACCAATCGATCAATTTCGGCCTAATCATCTCCTTTTTTGCTATTTCAGTAAAATGTGTCTGAGAATTTGGGCAGTGGCCACAACATTTTGTCTCAGACAAAACTACAAACATACATGGATATGATTTAGGTGATTAATCTTTAAAGGACTATGGTTTTTAAACGCAGCCACGTGTGCAAAATTCGAATTGGCGGTGGACAGTACTCTTTTGAGTGATTTCGAAAGACTCAAAAGATTATAGTTCTAGCACGCCCCTCTAAAATTCAAATCTTAGTGCAGTTCAAGAACAACAAAACGCCAAGAATATTTTAGGTTAAATTTAAATTTTTAAACAAAATTTTTCACAGTTATGAAAATGTACTATTAGGTTGTTCGGAAAGTCATGAGAAAAACCACGTGATTTTTTTTTCGTTCAAAAGACTCAGAATTTATTTGTTCACACGCATTAATCATTTTTAGACAAAAAAATTTTGATATTAAAATGTTGAAAAATTTTTACCTTGGTCCCCCAAGCTGATTTTTTAAATTTATTTGTAATCAGCTTGGGGGACCAAGGTAAAATTTTTTTCAACATTTTTATACCAAAAATTTTTTTCTCTCTAAAAATGATTAAAATGTGTAAACAAATCAATTCTGAGTTTTTTGAACGAAAAAAAAATTTTTCGAAAAAAAATTACCGTATTTCCTCTAATAGAAGCCCCCCTCTAATACAAGCCCCCCTCAACTTTGAGGATCTGGATTTCAGGGTAGAAGCAATATTTTGCAAAGCTGTTTGATACGTTTTCTTAACTACCACGAGCTCCACCGATTCCACTGTTTAAATTTTGGCTGAATACCCAAAAATATCGAGATCGAATTCCAAATTTTCCGATTTTTGGGGATCCAAAAAATAGAAGCCCAGGGGCCTCTATTAGAGGAAATACGGTACGTGGTTTTTCTAATGCTACTTGTTTTATCGAAAAACATTTGGTCAAATTACTCTTTTAGTCCGGAGAAGACCTTTTGACGAGCCGGCTCGATAGCCTAATACAGTAAAACCTCGATAACCAACACCCCTGGGGACCGGGCATAAAGCGTCGGTTTATTAACCAGAATCTCAATAACCTGGGTACTCCAATGTGGTTGACCCCAAATTTGAGGGATTTTTTTGAATAGGCAAACAAACAGTCATATCTTTGCCAAAATGATGCCCTTAGTGAAGATTAAAAGTGGGTTTTCTGTCGTCGAATTTTCAAGTTGTACTCAAGTTGTCCAGCTGAACCTCCACCTGAATGAGAGGGGACCACCTAAGCGATAAGTTCAAAGCAGGTTTGTTCTTCACAAATCGTTTAAGGCACCAGTTTGTAATAAAGATAGCATAATTTATGAGCTTATTATTAATTGTTCGTTGGCCATCGTTGTTTTACAGGATGCTTTACCACTGCAGATCGCTCAAAGAATGCACGCCTGGTTGAGAAGAATTCTGCTGGCTCCAAGAAGGCTGAATGCGTACTGAAATGGGAGGAAATCATTTTGAATAAAAGTTTCTTTTGTATGTAATTTCTTTGTCTGTTTATGACAAATAAAGTTATTCTGAAGTCGCAGGTAATTGTGAACAGAATCCTAAGTGAATTTTTCCTTTCCGCCTTCATAAATGAGATGGGGTTTCAAAATTTTGGAAATTTACTAGGTAAGAGCCCAATTTTGTTAGGTGGTAAAGTTTTTTTTTCAACACACCTTGTATACGATTAACGCTCGTCATAGTGACTGCTTACTAGATTTCATGTGGTTTGAGCTGTTCAGGGTGATTTTTAGTGGTTTGCCGTTTTTTTAAGTGATTTTTGACTAGCGGTTTCAGTATTCAGGACCATTTTGAGTGGTTCTCGGTCACAGCGACGCCTACTCCTACTACGAGTACGAAGTACGAGAAGAAATTTTTGTGGTACGAGGTACGAGTACGAAGTACGAAAAGAAATTTCAGTGGTACGAAGTACGAGAAAAAAATTTGGAGGTACGAGGTACGAGTACGAACAGTGTCAATACAAGTATTAATAGATTAACTGCCAATTTTTCACTTAGTGAAATTCCGTTTTGTGAAATGTTTATTTTGAAATTATCAAAAAATTATATATTGCTGAAAAATAGCAAAAAAACGAGGTTTTGATAGACTACAAGAGGTCTTTGTTTTTAAAGTCCGTCGCGAGTTCTCTCAGATATTGTCGGACCTCTTCTCTGGCCTCATCTTTTTCATCTCCTACGAGCAGATCCATCGTCTCGTCTACCACTATGCTTATGCCAACCATTTTTCAAATAACTCATGCGTTCTTTTTTAAACACATTAATAAATAATGCTGTGAGAAATAAGTACTTAATAACTAATATTTTTCTTTTAAAATTCATAAATTTTCAAAATAACGAGCAAAAATGAAGTACAGTCGACTCTCGTTATAACGACCCGCAAGGGGCCGGTTAAAAATGGGTCGTTATAACGAGAGTCGTTACATCGAGAGTCGTTACATCGAGAGTCGTTACATCGAGAGTCGTTATATCGAGCTATAAAATACACTTGGACCAACCAACTCGTTATAACGAGAGTCGACTGTAGAACTAAAAACTACTGAAATTTTAAGACTATGGAAAGAAGTAAGAAGTGAGAGTCATTATTTTTGTAGTACGAGTACGAAGTACGGGCAGCAAATGTTTGTAGTACGAAATACGAGTACGAAGTACGAGCAAAATTTTTTTTGGTACGATGTACGAGTACGATATACGAGCTTTAAATTTTTGTTGTACGAGGTACGAGTACGAAGTACGACGGCTGAAATTTAGCAGTACGAGTACGACCATTTCCTGAAAGTCCAAACACTGCTTCCATGTGAGTTAGTTTGTTGTTTGGTAGATTGTTATTGTTTGAATAAACCTCATTTCATATCACCCCCGATATAACGCCACCAAATAACGGTCCCCAGGGGTGGCGTTATATCGGAGTTCGACTGTACCACTCCATACCATATAAAATTTAAAAAATTACAGTGAAAAAATCAACAGTGACAACACAATTATTCTTGACTGCGGCGAATACCAGCAATTTTCCGGTAAAATCTGCTATAAATACCGGAATTTCCGGTAACCGCCTAACGCCAAAAAAAATCAAGGTTTCCTGCCGGTGGTAGTCAAAGTTTTTTCTTAGGCGATGCGTATATAAAGTCTCTGACTTTTAAAAGGTATGGCAATTTTTATAAGATTTTGGACAAAGAGATTTCGCCATGCTTTGTTGCAATTGCCGAAAAGGCTTTACCGTGGCAGTTCAGCAGCCCTAGTAAAAACATGATTTTGAACGAGTGTAGCATAAATCAGAAAATCTAAGGCCGAAATTCTAAATTCTACGGACAAAATCACCATATATTCTCCCATAAATGACCACTTTCCAATAAACGACCACCCCCACATTTTTAGCTAGGATTTCATAGTTAAGGACATTTTTAATTGACAATTTCCCGATTTTTAAGGGTTAAAAAATAAACGATTATGCTCCTTTAATAAAAAATATGCGGTGAATACTACTCTTTGAAAAGCCGCGCAAAAGTGTCATTTTCGAATCAGCCATATCTCAAGAGTAATTTTTTTCTCATTTGATATTTCACCCTGTTTTTCAATGTCTCGATCAGTGATTTTTTTACTAACAAGAGTCAAATTTACAGAGCTTATCGTTTCGCGCTATTATAAGAAATATCTACAGCAAGATGCTTGAAAAAACCTCAGCGGCCGAAATTGCCAATAAAATGAAAGATGAATGGAAGAAAGACCTAGTGATTCCGGCCAAGGATAATCGCTTCAAAACTGCGGTAAGTGAACCCTCTCTACTTTTTTAAGTTAGAACATTGACTACGCGAAATTTAGGATGTGACAAACACCAAGGGCAGCGAATTCGAAGACTTTGCTCTGTCTCGCGACCTTCTGAAAGGGATCTACGAGAAAGGCTGGGAGCGTCCAAGTCCAATTCAGGAAGCGTCAATCGAGGTTGCTCTGTCTGGTTAGTTGCTGTTGTTTTCATTTACCGTAAATCCTCTAATATAAGACCCCCCTTTGATTCAAAATCGTGTTCTTGGCATTGTATTTTTGACCCACTTTTTGAAGAATGCTCTTATGCAAATTACCACCTATTTTGTAGCTCATTTACTGGCTACAAAATGGGTGGTAATTCACATAAACATTCTTCAAGTGAGCACAATGAAACGTTTGAATCAAGAAAGTAATTTGATTCTAATATTCTTTTTCAGCTCTGGACGTTTTGGCATTTGGGTGTTGCAATCAATCTCATCACCTATGAAGATCGCTACAACCTGTGCCGCATTGAGAAAGAACTGGGAACTCGAATTGAGCCAATACCGAAAGACGTGGACCCGAAGATTTATGTGCCGACTCCCAGGTCAGTGACGTCGAGTTCAGGAATAATGGCAATCAGCATTAGGAAATTGACCATCTTGACTCTCTTCGTCTCTATTGCTTAAATTGTTATTGTTGAAATCTCCGGTGTTTATTTTTGAAGTTGTCCGTTACTTGTTCTCTGAAATTCAATAAAATCGTGAAGGAAAATTTGTGCCTTCTTCTTTACGCCTGTTACGTTTTTCTTCGATCCCTTCTGCTAAAGACTTGCATAGTATTAGTGGGTTGTACACTGTAGTAATTTTTCGGAACTGTACACATGAAGCCTCAAGCTCCATGGCCAATGTGTGTGGAAACAGTGGATAAAAACAATATGATAAAGTTTATGATTTATTTTTTTTAATTGGTCTAAAGCATGTATCAAGCTACCTATTAGGGTGCATAAATGGTCCACAAATATCTACAACCCAGGAGAACAGGTTACTACTAATTTGGGCAAAACTCATTTGTGTAGAACTGTTTGGGCTCTCACTTGTAGGTAAATATTGGATTTTAAAACGTTGTGTTGATTGGAAACCCTCTTTAACGTATCCAGTGAATAGCAAAAACTTTTTTTATTGACTAAAATCCTATTAAAGTACCAGGAAGTCTCAGGATGGTTAGTAAACCACTCGAATTTCCGAAAAGGTATCCAACTCTATTTAGCTGAAAGTAATCAAAAATCGTCCAAAATCGTGCCCTAACATTATTTGATAATTCTAAAACGGCGACTTGACGTACAGGAATATCAGTTGAAGAAGTTGCGTATCCCGTAGGGTATTCAGGTTGTAGCATGGAGGTGGTGGTACCGAGAAAGTGGTACTCAGGTGGTAGTACAGAGACCCTGACCAGGTATCGGTACTCAGATGTAGGTGTTTAGGTAGTGTTACTTGGGTGGTGGTAGGAAGTGGTCGTCCACTAGGATAATTTTTCTAATGTTTTTAGTTTCCAATACCTGTTTTCTGCACTGATTCGATGGTTAGGATGGTGAGGCAGTAGTAGACTTACGTTTTGCAAAATTCACGAAAACTGTTAAGATTATCATCAAAACTGTCAAACCATCTTTAGAATGCTCGAATCAGTGCAGAAAACAAACTTTTGAACCCAAAAATGTAAAAAATATTTTGATCCAAGTGGACGAGCACTTGGTTTTGTTTGTACAGTCGAACCTCGTTATAACATACCCCTGATATAACACACCCTTCGATATAACATACCCCTAAGGTCGTACCGTCAGAAAAGTTTCGACGCTCGACGCATCGGGTCGAAAATTTTGACGGGCCGACAAGCTTAGCCATTTTCCATTTACAATTTTGAGATTTTTCAAGTGATTACACACGGGCAATTACAAGAGAATATCAGGCACTGCCCTTACCGGCTACAGACCCCGTGTGTAAAGTTGCTCAGGCAGGGCAGCTCCACCTCCACTAGTTACTGCCTAGTGGACATGTCCCGATCTCTAGTTAAGACAAAGGGCATAACCTTCGAGCACAGGTGAAGTGGAAAATTTTTTCACACAACACTCTGCATCAAAAAACTGAATAATCTCTTGAATGATCTCATTTGGCAGAGGAAAATTCATTGTGGAATAGTAAGCAGAAATTTTTCAGCAGACGTTGGTTCGTCCAATGAAATAAGATTAAGAAACATAATATGATTTGGATGATTTCTGCTCTTTAATAAAACAATAAAACAATAAAAGATGACAGACATCTCTCAATCTTGGAGAAATCGATATCAATTTTAGATTACCCTTAACTCTACCTTTTACCCTTACCTCTAACTTTAACTCTTATTTCTACCTTTTACCCTTACTTCTAACTTTAACCCTTACCTCTACTTTTTACCTTTACCTCTAACTTTAACTCTTATTTCTACCTTTTACCCTTACCTTTAACTTTAACGCTTACCTCTACCTTTTACCCTTACTTCTAACTTTGACCCTTACCTCTGCCTTTTACCCTTACCTCTAACTTTAACCCTTACCTTTACCTTTCACCAGTATGAAAGACTACTAAAAGCAACCAATTCACTGTCAAAAAATTTATTTCACTCAAACTCAACCCAATAAACATTTTAATAAACAAAATAACGGTTTACAATTGATATTGAATGTTTGATCTTGTGTACATTATTTCTAATACATTGACCTCCTCAGACGGTTGATCGTCATCTAATTCTTCCTCATTTTCTCGGAAACAACACAAGACACAAGACAAAGCTTGAGTACTTGCAAGGATTCTTCTGTCTCTGGGCTTCAATTTGAGACCAAAAAGTTCTGGGTGGGCTTAATATAACGCTGAGATATGATCAAAGGTATTCAAAAAAGCAACATTTCAATTTCAGCGAATTTATTTTTTATTTCAACGATCCAAATTTTCAGTTTTTAAATCGGAAATGCCTCTGAATGGTGAAATTAGTTCCTCTACAGATGGAGAAATTACTTATAGTGAAAAAAGTTTGGAAGGGATTTTGGGTGGTGGAGTGCACGGGAAGGATCGGTTTTTGGTGACATTTGCGGACCATTTTTCGTGCATAAAGTCCACCTAACATACTGGCTAAAAGGGAGAATACCAGGAGCGCCTCTCCAATTGCGACGTCTGAGTCAAAAAGGGTATTGGGCGCTACTGGGACAAAAGTTGGGGCAGTAGGGACATGCACGATAATTTTAGGGTATTCCCGTCCATTAGAGACAAGTGCTCCAGCTACATCGAAAGCAGCGTCAGAGGCAGACACGAAAAGCCAGGGAAGAGCTTGTTTTAGGTATTTTAGGAATCCGCTAGTCTTAGGGGCTGATCCCCAGGCTTCAGCTGGGCCACCGGACAACACAACCATGAAAACAATAGCCAAAAAGTGGGATAATTGAGCTGGCAAAGCTCGTCTTCGGAAGAGAAAATGGGCAATTTTAAGAATTAGGGCCGTCAAAAAAACACAAAGCAACAGTGCTGACAGGTCTTGTATGGTCAAATTGACCTACTTGTAGGTTAAGGACCCAAAACAGTCAAAAAAGCCAGCTGGTACAAAAAATCAGGGAACATTTGCAAAGTAATAGGTGAGGTTGAAATAAGAAAGCAAGGAGGCCTATAGCTACAAATGTATGCCTTTTATAGTTTCAAGTCAAGGGGAACTGATATTTTGGGTAGTCAAAAAAAACACAAAAAAGGGTAGGCTAAACCTAAACATCTGGCCCATATATATTACAAAGGGCTCGTAACTGAAAAGTGGTCGATTAGCTTAATACAAAAAGGAACAAAAAATGTGTTGGTATTCAAAAAAGAGGAGGGCATTTTTACAGTGGTTGGGCTAACCACTTGAACTTCATAGAAATTACTCGATTTGGAGTAATGCGGAAGTCGATTGGTATCACTTGTGAGAAGTACGGAAAAATTATGTGTTATTTAGGTCAAAAAAATTTTTTTACAAAGCAATTTTGGGGATGTGCGACTAAATCAGACATATTAAGAAAATACAACGCAAAAAACTTTGATAACGCACTTATGAAAATGAAAACGGAAGCGACTGCTTCGGCCAACCTTTTGGGACAAATGTTGCAAGACCTTGGAGATTAAAAAAGTTCACATTTTTTATTATTTTTATTATATAACTTCTGTAATTTCTAATTCGATCTATTTTTGTGAACTAAACTGTGTAATTTGAGTATTTGTGAAGCTATTACGATTTGAAAAATTCATCTGCTAATAAACTCGCAACTTTTAATTTTCATTAGTTTAATTTTTAACAATCAAAACTCATATTTGATTAATTTTCATTATTTTGAAAAGGTTTTTCGATGATTTTGGATGGTCCTTGGGTGTCACAAATCTGATATTGAGCGAGACTAGGTGTCGAACATACGATTGCAAGAAATGCTAGTAGTACCGGTGAGCCACTTCGAACTATAGAGACGTGATTAATATGAGCATTTCGTAGTGGCTGATCGTCCCCTGTACGTTGGCGCAATTTGTTCATTGTTGCCAAACGATTCATTGTTTCGTGGAAAGTTATCTATAGGCGTGAAACGTTGGTTTGTGGTTTCGAACCGGTGGATTGCCATAATTTTGGGTGGGTCTAAATGCAGGTCGAGCGGCATTTATTCTTGGTCTGAAATTATTTACAGGTCTGTTGAAAAACTGCTGCGACGGTGGTCGTATATACGGAGGTCGAGCATATGGAAGTCTTGTTTCCTGTCGATAGTCAAAATTCTGAGGTTTCGATTCTCGTTGGTACTCCGAGCGGCGAATGTCGGGTGGTAGTGAGTTTCTTGGTCGGTTTGTGTGAAATGTTCGATTCTCTGTCTGCACAGCTGAATTTTGAGCAGTCACGTTGTTTACTTCTTGTTTCATCTTTTCTTCTTAAGAGGCGAGCTGTTTTTTCACAACTGCCAATTCGTTTTCAAGACGCTGCGATAAACTTGAAATACTTTGATGGTCCCGAATATACCGATTTTGTTCCGATTTTTGTATCTGCTCCTTTCGGCGGGCTTGCTCGATGCCCTCGAGTACAGTGGCCGGAGCTTCATGATTTCGAAGTACATTATGATTTCGAAGTACATCTAAACGATGCTCAAACATAGATTAGATGATATAAATACGTAACATTAGACAGTTTAGATCACTAAAGTTAATGTCCTTTTGCTCTCAAACCAAATTTTCTATTTAGATATACAACGTTTTCGACACGAAAACCAAACATTTTAAAAATTTAATTTTTACCCGAGTTACCTGCTATTTGGGTGATACAGCCAGACCACTGTAGACAAAAAATCGGATATGAGCTTTCTTGTACCTGGCTTCCTGGCAGGCTCATACGACTTAACCTGAAAATATATGCTTTACGACAAGTAGAAAAGGCGAAAAAACAAAACAACTTACCTCAAAGGTTTTCACGGTCTTGACTCAACAAGTAAAAAAAGGGGGGGTATGCATTCAAAATCACGCAAATCCGCGACATACAACAACAACTGTATCATAAAAACATTGCATTATTGTATTTCATACCTCAGTTTTATGCTCTGGACCAACAGTACACCGGCAATCTCACTTGCCGAGTTACGTTTTGACTGAATATACCTTTCATTAAATTCATACTTTGAATATCAACCATGAATTTATTTTAATTCAGTTGTCAGTTACAGTGTTTTGTTTATTATTATTGCAAGAAATCTGGATGCAAGCTTGGATACAAGCTTTTTGTATAAATGCTTTGGTTCCAATTCTGTATCTACTTTTTGTATTGTATTTTCGTACTCAGCCACTTAGAATGTGTAACATATAGATCATTGTAGTTTAGAAATATAATTTCTTGATTTCAATACAACATCGTCCACCCAGCAAGCGGAAATGCTTACAACTTTGGCGCTCAATTATGGCCCTTCGTCCAGCTCCATACCCCAGAAGCACAAAACCGCGGTGCAACAATGGTGGCCCAGGTGTTGGCGGAGACAGCAATCCCCAATTTTTTTTATGTCGGCGCCGATTTTGTTCAAAAAGTGATTTTATACTCCTTTTTTGCAAATTTCAAGGTGAAATTTTTTCTGCAAGAAATGTTTATTATGTCTTGACAGCTGGTCGCAAAAGTAATACTGGTCCAACTTTGTTAAATAGCAAAACAATGCTTGTATATAATAACAATATGATAACGATATGATTTGAGTGTTTTATTTTAAAGAAATATTTAATAAAGAAATTTTTATTTTGAAATTTTAACTTTCGGCGCCAGCACTGCTTCGGCGCCCGAAAAATTTAGCAAAATCGGGGCGTCGGCGCCGAAAATTATTCAAAGTCTGCGCCGGCGCCTATTTTTCGGTGTACCGGCGCAGGTGTTGGCGCCCGTCGCCGAAATTTTTGGCCGTGAAACTATGGATGTAAGCCCTCAGGTAAATCTGATTTCTGTTTATTGTAACTTGGTAAATCAGATGTTGAGGGTACCTTGACCCAAAAAGATGGAATTTGAGCATAGTTTTGTTAACTGGGCCTACCGCATAAAGAAACTCTGGTATGCATACATTTTTTATGCATCCAGAGTATTTTTTATGAATCCAGAGTAACTTTCGAGTGATTTGTGTCTAAGGTATGTGGGTGTGCGCATCTCAACTCCAAGCAACCAAGCCCCCTGCACCCCGCGGGTACTAAAGAAGTGCCCATTTTTAAATAGGATTTCACAGTTAAGGCCATTTTTGATTGACAATTTCCCGATTTTGTAGGGGTTAAAAATAAACATTTACGGTCTTTTATAGGGTTGTCGACATGTCGAAATTTTCGACATGTCGTGTCGAGTCGAATGTCGAAAAATATCGACATTTCGTTAGGAAATGTCGAAATCGACATGTCGTGTGGCACGACTCGTGCCGACAACCCTACTCTTTTAATAAAAAATATGCGGTAAATACCACTCTTTGAAAAGCCGCGCAAAAGTGATAATGTCAAAATTTGTCATTTTCGAATCGGCCATATCTCAAGAGTAATTTTTTTCTCATTTGATATTTTACTCTGTCTTTTCAATGCCGCGATCAGTGATTTTTTTACTAACAAGAGTCAATTTTACAGAGCTTATCGTTTCGCGCTATCATAAGAAATATCTACAGCAAGATGCTTGAAAAAACCTCAGCGGCCGAAATTGCCAATAAAATGAAAGATGAATGGAAGAAAGACCTAGTGATTCCGGCCAAGGATAATCGCTTCAAAACTGCGGTAAGTGAACCCTCTCTACTTTTTTAAGTTAGAACATTGACTACGCGAAATTTAGGATGTGACAAACACCAAGGGCAGCGAATTCGAAGACTTTGCTCTGTCTCGCGACCTTCTGAAAGGGATCTACGAGAAAGGCTGGGAGCGTCCAAGTCCAATTCAGGAAGCGTCAATCGAGGTTGCTCTGTCTGGTTAGTTGCTGTTGTTTTCATTTATTCTTGTTGATTCATTTTTTGCTTTCAGGTCAGCACATTTTGGCACGAGCTAAGAATGGAACAGGCAAAACAGGAGCTTACAGCATTCCCGTCCTTCAGAAGATTAAAACAGAGAAGACAGTCATTCAAGCTATGATCATTGTGCCAACTCGAGAACTCGCTCTACAGACATCGCAGGTGTGCTTGGAGATAGGGAAACACATCAATCTTAAGGTGAGCTTTATTCAGCTTTCTATCTGACATCAATGTTGCTTTTAAGGTTATGGTCACTACCGGCGGAACTGATCTGAGGGGAGACATTCTTCGACTCAACGGAACTGTGCATTTGATTGTGACTACTCCTGGCCGTATCTTGGATTTGATGGAGAAGGGCGTGGCGGATGTGAGCCACTGCAAGATGGTGGTGCTGGATGAAGCGGACAAGCTGCTGTCTTTTGATTTCCAGGGTGTGCTCGATCGTCTCATCAAGTTTCTTCCAGCGGACCGCCAAATCTTGCTTTACTCTGCGACTTTCCCGCTAACTGTCACGACGTTCATCCAGAGATACATGCGCAATCCTTTTGAAATCAATTTGATGGTCATTTTTTACCTGTGAGCAGAGCTTTATTTAATTTTGGTTTTCAGGAGGAACTGACTCTGCTTGGAATCACACAGTACTACGCCTATGTTCAAGAGAAGCAGAAGGTCCATTGTTTGAATACGATCTTTCGAAAGGTAGTCTAGTTCCAATCATTTGCTTTTATTGTCTGTAGATGTTTTTAGCTGCAAGTCAATCAGTCTATTATTTTCTGCAATTCTACTCAACGCGTGGAGCTTTTGGCTAAGAAGATTACGGAATTGGGCTTTTCCTGCTATTACATTCACTCGAAAATGGCTCAGCAGCATCGCAATCGCGGTGGGTTTTGTTCTCTGCAGTCCTCATCTATACTTTTCCATTCTAGTTTTCCACGATTTTCGTCAGGGTCATTGCCGTAATCTGGTCTGTTCCGATTTGCTGACTCGTGGTATTGACATACAGGCAGTAAATGTCGTGATAAACTTCGACTTTCCGCGCAACTCTGAGACATATTTGCATCGCATTGGACGGTAAGAAAGGTGTAAAAAGTAATTTGTTTAATGTCTTTTTCAGCTCTGGACGTTTTGGCCATTTGGGTGTTGCAATCAATCTCATCACCTATGAAGATCGCTACAACCTGTGCCGCATTGAGAAAGAACTGGGAACTCGAATTGAGCCAATACCAAAAGACGTGGACCCGAAGATTTATGTGGCCGACTCCCAGGTCAGTGACGTCGAGTTCAGGAATAATGGTAATCAGCATTAGGGAAATTGACCATCTTGACTCTCTTTCGTCTCTATTGCTTAAATTGTTATTGTTGAAATCTCCGGTGTTTATTTCGAAGTTGTCCGTTTACTTGTTCTCTGAAATTCAATAAAGTCGTGAAGAAAATTTGTGCCGTTCTTTTTTACGCCTGTTACGTTTTTTCTTCGATCCCTTCTGCTAAAGACTTGCATAGTATTAGTGGGTTGTACTCTGTAGTAATTTTTCGGAGTGTTCTCTGAAATTCAATAACGTCGTGAAGAAAATTTGTGCCGTTCTCTTTTACGCCTGTTACGTTTTTTCTTCGATCCCTTCTGCTAAAGACTTGCATAGTATTAGTGGGTTGTACACTGTAGTAATTTTTCGGAGTGGTACACATGAAGCCTCAAGCTCCATGGCCAATGTGTGTGGAAACAGTGTATAAAAACAATATGATAAAGTTTATGATTTATTTTTTTTAATTGGTCTAAAGCATGTATCAAGCTACCTATTAGGGTGCATAAATGGTCCACAAATATCTACAACCCAGGAGAACAGGTTACTACTAATTTGGGCAAAACTCATTTGTGTAGAACTGTTTGGGGCTCCCTCACTTTCGGCCCCGTAGGTAAATATTGGATTTTAAAACATTGTGTTGATTGGAAAACCTCTTTAACGTATCCAGTGAATAGCAAAACCTTTTTTTATTGACTAAAATCCTATTAAAGTACCAGGAAGTCTCAGGATGGTTAGTAAACCACTCGAATTTCCGAAAAAGGTATCCAACTCCAGAATCTGAAATTGTGGATTTAGCTGAAAGTAATCAAAAATCGTGCCCTAAAAATTCTGTTTTATTTTTATCAATTGTTCTTCGGCCAGAATGTCACCCTGTTTGTCAAACAGATGAACCATTTTCGTATCAGCAGCCTTCTGCCAGACAAAACTTCAGAACATATATGGAGTCCGTGAAGTGAACGACGGCAAAGGCTCTTATTTAATTTCCATGACATCAGTTGGTTTTCATTGGCCTCTTTCGCTTTGGTTCCCAAAATATTCACTGCGATTTCAGCCAAAATCAATGTTTTACCAGTTGCCAGTCGCTTGTCCACAGCCAGATAGTCTGCAAGCTTGCCTTACGCATTGTTGCTTGCTTAAAGTTTCGCCCACAGTCGGTCTATTTAGCAACAATCTATTAAAGGACCCTGTCTCTTCCTTATCATGGCAATGTCAGAGATTTGAATGCGCGCGGGACCACATAAATTTTAGCAACAATAATGTGACAGTTGTGGAGCAGTGAATGTCGGGTAACTTTTCCGATCTGGCAGTGTCGAGCAACGCTGTGCTCGACTAGTAAATTGCTCTAACTTTTGAACAAATTTATAAGTCTATTTTCTAAACAATAAATGCAAACAAAAAACAATTCGAAAATATTATTAACAGAATTTGTATGGTCGTTATGAGCTGAACGTTATGAGGGTGATCGTTATATAGAGCTTTAGCAGACTGCAGTAAAATTACGTTTTCATGATAATTTTGACAGTTTTCATAAATCTTGCAAGACATAAATTTACTACTGTCAAACCATCTTTAAAATGATCGAATCAGTGCAGAAAACAGGTTTTGGAAACTAAAAACATTTAAAAAAATTATCCGAGTGGACACCACCACCCAAGTAACACTACCTAGACACCTCCACCTGAGTACCAATACCTGGTCAGGGTCTTTGTACTACCGCCTGAGTACCACTTTCTCGGTACCACCACCTCCATGCTACCACCTGAATACCCTACGGGAAACGAAACTACTTCATGAGTGGGGCCCAAATGAGTTTTGCCCAAAAGAGTGTCAACGAGAGGACAACCTTGTCCAAGTGAATATAACTGGTATAAACATGTCATCCTAATTATATACAAAACTGCTTCAAACAATCTGTATTTTCTGATGGCCTACAACCACCATAGCATAGCACAGATAAGTGATATAAGGTACAGAAAGTAAATGTATAATTAGCAATTCAGTCACTCCAGCTGTCCAATGGGTGCATTCTGCAGCCAAATGCGGTGCAGAAAGGTGTACAATTGCTCACTCACTGACACCTGTAATATACAAATGCAGATTGATGTATGAAAATTGACGGATTTTGAGTTTGGAGTTTGACTCAGGCATCGACTCATTCATGAAAAAATATAAATTACCAAATTCCAAAATATTTACGGGCAGATCGAGAATCCAAAGTCCTCACTCGTGCACATGCCTGGTTTGAGTAATTCCATATAATGGATGTTCTACTTTTTTATTATTGAAAAAGTCTCGTTGCTCTCTTAACTTTTTTGTGCTGAATATGTCTAGGGTTTTGTGTTAAAAAAACATAATCAGATATGTGAGTCGACAACCTAGTCAAAGCGCAAAAAGTTCGACTACCTTGTAAGGAGTTGGATTGAGTGACCTCAGATGGTCTCCCCTCAACTGGCTGATCGACTCATTCACGTGTTTCTTCATCTCGGCAAGACTTGGCAGCGGCAGCTTAGTGATTTTGCCCTCCTCCCAGAAGCAGTGTTGCAAAGGCTTAGAAAAAAAATGATAAATATTAAAAGAAGGTTAAGGGTGTCCCAATAATTCTGAAAACTTTCTGCTGTCAGTAACCTTTTTGTAGCCTATATTTTGAAAAGATGTTTTCACATTTCGACTCACTTGCGATGAGAAATTTTCCAACAATCAGTGTCAAAAATAAAATTTTTCATTGGTGCCTCTTCTGGTTTGGATCCTTGCCAAACTGAGGTCCAGATGGCTCAGCCCAAATCCTCCCTATCCCTTTTTGACATTTGAGTTCGCGCCTTTTTGAGATCTTTTTATTTTTTTTTAATCCTTTTTTTTAATTCTGAAACACGTTTGAGTCCGTCCTAATGCCCACTGTGCATCTAAGGCTTCGCCTAAGTTAGAAAAATAAAATTTCCTTAAAAATAAAAAAAAATCGGAAGAGGCGCGAATTTAAAAAGTGTACCAAAAGGAGGGACCCAAAAGGAGATAAAACATAAGGGGACTGAAGACAAATTGCGTTCTGACATATGTATATGGACAAAAAAAGTCTCCGAAATTCGAGGAGTAATCGTTTCGCCAATGAAACTTTCCTCAATGAGATCTTTTTGCCGGTAAAAGGACAGTTGGCACCGGTGCCAACTGTCCACTTGGTTATCTTTTAATGGCAATACCTAATTTTAGGTTTTTTTTTTCTTCCAAACCACCATAGTAACCAAAATTTCCTCAGAAATATGAATCACAAAACAGAATTTCAAAAAAATACTTATTTGTTGAGTTATAAGCTAAAGTTGGAAAACAGTCAGTATTTACCTGTATTTTCCTAAATTTGATCATATCCCAACAACCAATAATTTTTTTGAAATTCTGTTTTGTGATTCAGGTTTCTGAGGAAATTTTGGTTTGGTAGTTTGGAAGAAAAAAAATACTTAAAAATTAGGTATTGCCATTGAAATAAGTGGACAGTTGGCACCGGTGCCAACTGTCCTATGTCCCTTTTCGCCAATAGCTTCTTTTCTCAAGTAATTTTAATTTTTTGTCAGGTAAATTACCACTCATTTTGTAGTTCATGTCACTAGCTACAAAAAATTGAAATTACTTGAGAAAAGAAGCTATTGGCGAAAACATACCATGGGCGAAAGTTTCATTGGCGAAAAGATTACCCCAAAATTCTTAGGACATCCTGTGGTATATTGCAGTTTTTGTGGATCCTACAAATTTCCTATTAAAACTAACCTCCACCCTTGAAGCTATTACTTGGGCTCGTTTGCTTTCCTTAAAACATCTCATGCCAATCACAACCTAATTTCATAGCAAACCAACCATAAAAGGGTGGAGACACAAGATTGGCTGGTTGGGCTGCGGATCAGGCTCAGTCTCCAAAGTCATCAGGTCCAAAATACACTTGCCTGTTTTGCCATACAACCGAAAACATTTTTTTCTGCCTGGAATGGTGATTTTGGCCACTTCTTGGCTCAGCTTGATTTTCGGGTTGCCGGAGATGGCTACCAACTGAAAAGTTGGGTTGCTAAATGTGATTGTGTCAGCATCACTCACCTTGTAAACACAGCCCAGAGCTGGCTGCTTCTGACAAGTGACCAGATGGGTGCCCACCCCAAAAGAGTTGATCTCGTGGTGTTGTTCATTGAGCGAGATGATGGTCTCCTCATTTATGTCGTTGGAGGCAACGATGTTCATGCCCGCCATCCAGCCCAGCTTCTCTGGGTCTCTAAATCTTGTTTATGAGTTGTTAGCTTTAAAAATTTTTAAAAAATGCATAGAATTGACTTAAAGCATTGCTAAAAAGCACTAAGACGATGGGTCGAAAGTTGAATAAATTTTAGCAATTTTTGAATGTTCGAAAAGAGGGGGCGTAATCAGGCCTGTGCACGGGCCTGGATTTTTAAAGGCCGGGCCCAACTTTTAAAATTCCTTTCGGAAAGGGCCGGGCCGGCTAATTTTTTACGTGACACAACTATTCCTTTTTCGAGGCACATTTCATTTTTTGTGTCATATCTCAGGTTTTCAGCAAATCAATTTATGCCAAATTTGTTTTGTAACCCGACTTATCACGGCAAAATGAAATTGGCAAAATGGCAGAAAAAAGTCTTTTTACGGCGATAAAAAGGTTTGCCCTGCGTTTTTGAATTCACATGCGCCACCCAGTTGGTTAAGTATAATGCACCGCATCAGTTACCCGTTCCGATTGACTCAAATAATAATACAAAAACAAATTTGAAGGGGAAGAAGGGGTTGACGCTCTGAAAAAATACGGAATTTACCAAAAGCCGTCTTGCTCACCCCTTTTAATTTTTTAAACTTTTTTTACTCCAAATTACTTTTATACTTATTTTTTACTCGTATTCTGACATTTGCTCACACAGTCATATAGATAGACTCGACCATTGGGTGGAGGATGTCAATTCGATGCGTAGTCGTTTGAGTTACTTTGTGCCCTTTTTTGAATTAGCGCCTTTTTAAACTTTTGTTTATTTTGCCATTCGTAAGACATTTTTCAGTCCCGGCTAACATGTGCTGGCCTACCTAAGCTAAGCCTAAGTTAAAAAAAATTGAAAAGCATGCATTAAACTGCTAAAAATGAATAAAATTCAAAAAGCGCCAATTCAAACAAAAGAGCACAATGTAACTCAAACGTCCCTATGCCTATCAATTCAAAAACGCGGAGTGCCTTTTTTGAAGAAAAATTTTTTTTTGTGGCAGCAAAAAAAATTTTGTTGCTACAGAAAACTTTTTTCTAATACTTTGTCAATCATATTTTTGCGTGAAAAATCGGTTTACAGCAAGAAAAAGCAGCAGGCATGTGCACGGGCCTCACTTTTGACGGCCCGGCTCAAGCAAAAATATTTTCGGCCCGGGCCTAGTCAAAAAAGGCCGGGCCGGCTCGTCTTCCAAATAGTCAACGAATTTTAGATAGTGAAAAATTCACACAGTCAACCTACTTTACATACCGTATTTCCTCTAATAAAAGCCCATGGGCGCTTACCGTATTTCCTCTAATTACCGCCCCGGGGCGCTTATTTTTCGATCGACCTCTAGAGGGGGCGCTTATTAGAGTCATTTTGAAATTTTCGGGTGGAAATCCAAAATCAAAAAAGCAGAATCGGCAGAGCTCGCGGGAACTAAGAAAACGCAAAAAAAACTTGCTCGAAAAAAAATTCCTGCTCTGAAATACAGACCCTCAAAGTCGAGGGGGGGGCGGTAATTAGAGGAAATACGGTATTTTTCAAACACCCAAAAGTCTGAAAATTTTGGGGTCGATCTCAATGAAATTTCAAAATGTAAAAAGCGGAATCGGTAGAACTCGTGGGAGTTAAGAAAATGCATAAAACAGCTTTGCAAAATATTCTTTCTTGGCTGAGATATAGGTCTTCAAAGTTGGGAGTGGGCGCTTATTAGAGGAAATACGATAGTTAAAAAACAATACATAGTCAACTGACTTTTCGTGCTTTTCCGTGCCGGCCCATGAATTTTTCGGCCCGGCGCGTGGGGGTTTTGAAACGAGCCGGCCCGTGCGAATGCCTGCACTGCAGTCGAGCTCCATTATAGTGACACCCCAGATATAGTGGCACCATAGGCCGGTTCCCTGCAATGCAGGTTAGATTTATATGACATAAACGGGCTAAAATGTCCAAAGACGAATTTCATTTACATCTTCTTTTTCACTGAATATTATCAGCCGTTGTGACTATATCAGTGGATTGTAGCCCATTTATCTTATGCATTCTAGCTAAACCCAAGTTATTCAAACCGACATTTCAGCGATTTTGCGGAACATATAGCGCAGCTCAGTGGACAAGTAGGACAAATCACCACTGTCAATTCTGCAGCCCATGGCGCGGTAGCCCAGGTCGTTGAGAGCCAAAGAGACAGCACAGTAGTTGATCACACCACTCCTAAAATCAAACAAAGGTTAGAGGCAAGCAAAAAAACCCGGTTGCACCACCTTAACACATCATAAGTGTCTATTAGTGCCAGAAACTGGGTGGGGAAAGCAATGGCGTATGCACAAAAAGCTGCCAGTTCCCCCTCTGATACTTCACTTCTTGAGACGCCCCATTCAATCTGAGAATGTGGCGCAATTTAGCTACTGATTTTATTACATTTGAAAGTATATTTAACACATCATATCCGTTTTTACAAGGGATACCGTATTTTCTCTAATAGAAGCCCAGTCTCTAATTGAAGCCCACCCCCAGAGGGGGGTTGAAAAATATAAGCCCAATCTCTAATATAAGCCCACCCAAATTCATTTTATCTACATCGTTTTTCATGCAGTGAATTTTTATAACAAATTTTTGCGTCGAATGGTTATGAAAGCGATGTTTCGATTGATTGTTAAATTTATTTACTTGAACAGTTGTTGTTTGTTGGAATTTTAATAAAAAATTTGATTCGATTGTTCAATTAAATTTTGAGGTTGAAAAATAGAAGCCCAGTCTCTAATTGAAGCCCAGTCTCTAATATAAGCCCACCCCGAAAGGGGGGTTGAAAAATATAAGCCCATGGGCTTCTATTAGAGAAAATACGGTACCTATAAAAAATGTATACAAGTTGACTGTACGAACACATCATTCGCCAACAATACAGATTTTTTGATGAAAAAATGATAAAGGCAAAAAAGCAGATTACAGTCAACCCTCGATTTAACGACTCCACAAAAAGTTCGTTCCCACCTCGGGTCCGACACTTTTTTTAGCTCGATTTTTGAAGCCTTTTGCCAGCTGTCTTTGGTCAGTTCAGTCCGAAACATCGCAAGGATTCTGATTTTGCCGATCAGTTCGATTTAACGACACTCTTTTTCCAAAAAAGAGTTTCGTTAAATCGAGTGCCCGCGGGTTTGTTCGGCAAAACTGTTGTCATTTACAAAAACGATCGGCAAAATCAGAAACCTTGCGATGTTTCGGACTGAACTGACCAAAGACAACTGGCAAAAGGCTTCAAAGATCGAGGGTTGACTGTAATACAAATTAATCGGGTGCTATATAATTATGCTGCCAAAAATTTAAAATTTGCTAGCAAAATTTTAATTGTGATACCAAAATTTTTAATTTCGCTTAAAGTTCGAAATTTTTAACAACAAAATGTTAATTTTTTTGCAGAAGATTTGACAGAAAAATTAAAGATCTTGGTATCAGAATTAAATATTATCCAAATAAAAGAAATCTTTTAATTGAAGTAATAAGGGTGCCCCTGAATTTGCGAAATCATCATTGCCAATAAAAAGTACGGTCATTGAATATTTTTCAAGGAGCATGCGCACACCAATAAGTTTAATTTGAAATGTTTGAACTTCTGGGTACCATTTTGTCTTATGGAGACAAAATCAATTTGAATTTCAACAATAAAAAACATCAAAAATGCTCCAAATTAGAGTTGCTGAAATGACCGGTCATTTTCTAAAATGACGTCATTTTCCTAATTTTACGTGCCTCTTGCAAATAGTGCTAATTGTTGTTCAAATACGTTTTATTGATCGAAACAAATACATTCGTACACATACATTTATTCACTCTCAACTGAAATCATCCATAAACAATTCATGCATTTCGCTCGAGAGATTTTCTTCTTCATTTTCATTTGCTTCCTCCGACATCTCCAAATTCACTGCTTTCTTGAAGAGATCCTTGTACTCCAGCAGTAGATTGTGCTTGATGAAGACGACTTGGCTGGTGGTGTCGACCTTCATTCTGGAGAAACCACACATAATCATCAACAATATTAAGGCAAAAGTTAGAAAAAACCTGTTCAGGAGGGAGTCAGGCTTGTTCGCGAGTTGCTGTCCTCTGACTCCTTGACGATCTTCTTCGGAGGCTCTCCACTCGATTTTTTTGACAAGCGATCGATCACTTTCTTAGCCTCAGCCCCAACTTTTTTGCAGTCCTGAAACCATCAAAATGAAATTCCAACTAATAAACCATGGCAGATACAAACCTTGTGCTTCTCCATACGATCAGGGTGGGCTGCGTAGCGGTCTTGACAGAATTTGCAGTATCCAACGAATGCTTCCTTTCCCTTTGCTGTTGGTCTCTTCCTTCCGCTCGAAATAGTTCCAGCACCAGGCGAGTGGCTTTTTCATCGATATGGCAATCTGAAATCAAGGCAATGAGGGAAATATAGTGATGAAGCAATAATATTCAGCAAACGACACATTGGAACTATCCTAACGTCGACCGGTTCAAAAGAAAGGAGAACTAGAAAATGACCGAAATCTATATGACCACTCATTTTGTATTAAATGACAGGTCATATGACGTCATATGACCGGTCATTTGACCATTCAGCAACTCTACTCCAAATGAACATCGAAATTCAAAGTGATTTCGGGCAGCGAAAGATTGCGCAATGTTCGAATTGTGCAAATGTCAATTGCGCTCAAATCACCGTCTTAAAAATCTGCATGTCAAATTGTTAAACCGCTTTCACAATAAACACTGCTTGCAAATTTACGATATTGACTACGAAAAACTTCACAATAATTAAAAACTTTTTTTTATTAAAGTTTCTGAACACAACAGAGCTAAAATATATTGTTTGGGTGTAAGCTAAAAATGCCTCTAAAGTACTTATTTCAAAGTAATTTAATCTGAAACGTTCAAGAAACTAAGTATGGTAAGGCGATTTTTCGAAAAAAAGATTTTGTTTGCCTTGGTCCCCCGTATGGTTTTTGGTCATTTTTGGTATTTTACCCCGTTTTGGTCACTAGAGCTTTGCAAAAAAATTAATAAAGAATTTGGCGCTAGTATACCCCCAAATGAAATTTTTTTTGAACTTTTTCAAAACACCATTTAACCATTTTTAAGTATTTCCTACACGCTGAACACGATAAAGGTGTTTTCACCTACTTTCTATAAAAGTCGATTTTTAAATCTTGAATTTTGGTATTTTTAGTTGATTTCGTTTATTATAACTTAGTAAATCAGATGTTGAGGTACCTTGGCCCAAAAAGATGGAATTTGAACATAGTTTTGTTAACTGGGGCCTACCGCATAAAGAAACTCTGGTATGCATACATTTTTATGCATCCAGAGTCACTGTCGAGTGATTTGCGTCTAAGGTATGTGGGTGTGCGCATCTCAAGCACCAAGCTGCTGAAGGGAGGCAATTAGAGATGCGCACTCACCTTAGACATAATTCAAGCAAGACTCTTGATCAAAAATGCATTTAGAGGCACTTTTGCCCAGCTCAGTGACCAAAACATGGTAAAACAGCCAAAGGGTCGAAATTTCAAAATGCCCAAAACTCAATTTTTATTGACCAGAACACAAAAATAATGTCTTTTGAACTTCTGAGGTGATTTTAGGTTGATATAGGGTGTTTGGAAACACTTAAAAAAAAATTTCATTTGGGGGGGGTATACTCCGGTAGGGTCAAGAATTTATATATTTTATATACAGTCAAACCTCTATACAACGGCCCCCCTAGGGACCGGCCTTGGGGGGCCGTTATATAGAGGGGGCCGTTATATAGAAGGTATGTTACTAACGTTTGTAAAGGGGGCCGTTTTATGGAGGTTTTGCAAAACGTGCTGATTATTGAAGTGGCCGACTCAGAAAAAACCATTTATTTAAACACCAACAATAACAACTACATTCGAACAACGCGCAATCAACGGTTAAACGAGAAGAAATGTGAACAATAGAGGTCTAACTCCTTATGTTTTAGTCAAATCCAACCAAACTGGTCCCAGGGGCCGTTATATAGAGGGCCGTTGTATAGAGGGCCGTTATATAGAGGTTTGACTGTATAATTGAGCGGCACCCTGGGCATAGCAAAAAAAATGAGAAAGAACACGACGCTTCGCTGGTTTACCCGGAGTGCTCATTGTACAAGCTAAAAAGAAAAGAGATAAAATGCAAAGAACTATTTAGATCTAAATAAGAACAAATGATTGCAAATAATAGAGCAAAAATGGCAACTGGAAAAAGGTCGTGTTCGGGTTAGGGGCCGTTATATAAAGGGTTCTTTCATTGCTAGGGACCAGCCTTGGGGGCCGTTATATAGAGGGGCCGTTAAATAGAGGGTCTAACTCCTTATGTTTTAGTCAAATCCAACCAAACTGGTCCCAGGGGGCCGTTATATAGACGGGGCCGTTGTATAGAGGGGCCGTTATATAGAGGTTTGACTGTATATGAATACTGAAAAAACTGTGAATCGGTTAGTACTTTAATATATTTTGTATATAGAAAAGTTGGTAAATTAATGGCGAAAACATACATTTCCCTAATATCTTGCAATGTGGAGTATGCTGGTCTTGGCCGCGTAAGCAGCAAAAAACGGCAAACCAAAACGAAAAAAAATTCGGAAAATTGCATTCCCATATTTAAAAACATGTTTTTCGGACGTTTCAGATCGAATTACGTTGAAAACCGCATTTTAGAGGCATTTTTAGCTTACACCCAGACGGTATACTCCTACCCACAACAGACACCAAGGATCAAAACTTGCCACATGCTTTGGATCCATCTGGATATTTTCACATGTTTAGGTTAAATGAAGCATTCCAGAGTTTAATTTATATAACTAATGCAAACCTTCTGCATCAACAAGTCTATCTTGGATTTAGCGAGTTCAAATAGATCTACCAGCTCGCCACCAGATTGACTTTTAATTTTTCTGAACTTCAAGTCGGTGGCAGAGCTAAAGGAGCATATGAAAGAATGGGCTTGAGTGCCCCTCACTGGAATACCAAACAATTTGCCAGCCAGCACATTGCTTGTCGCATCAAAACCTGAATCAAAATATTTTATAAGCTGTTTTAAAACCAAAGTGATAGGGCTAGGGGAGATTTGCCAAACGGGCTAACCAATTGCAAGGCTCAACGTCTGATGGGTTGCAAAATTTTTATATTTATCAAAGTGTCAAAAATAATTTTATGGGTTTCATTCATTGCTTAAAGAAACCCATAAAAAAAGTTTTGAAGTTTTTATAAATATAAAAATTTTGCAACCCATCGGAGGTTGAGCCTTGCAATTGGTTAACCCATTTGACAAATTTCGTTTTTGGCAAATCTCCCCTAGCCAGTGATAGTCCGCCGGGGCCATCCAGCGCCGCCTAGGACGGGAAACAGGATGCAGAGCCGAAAACTTTTAACACGATCAAGGCCGACCGTGACCAGCGTCGCTTTTTACTCAGAATTTCATGCTGAGTAATTATGTGCCAATGGTTTTTGAAAAAGTGTTTTTTCGTGTGAAATTTCGGCTCCCTATGTCCGATGTAGTAAATTTAGGCTGGGTTTGGGTTTTTGGCATATCTTTTTCTCAAATATTTTTAGTTTAAATTCAAAAGCTTATCAGGTGCAGAATTTATTACGCGTTCGAATGAGTGTATGTGAGCTACAATCTGTTCGCAAAAAAATAGGCAACCAGGATCCAACTCACAAAACCACCATTTTTTCACCTGCCAAATTTCCACTTAAAGCCGATCAAGAGCATGTCATAGCTGTGTATAACTGCTTGATGCTTGGTCAATACTTGTAGAAAAATTCAAGGGCTACAAGATAGTCAAAAAAGCGGCACAGAAATTCAACAAAAGTTACTCAGAAATTGAAGAAGAAGGGGCAAAATCAGCTGTTTTACTGGTATTAGAATTTGAAGGATGCCTGGTTTGGCATACTTCTGGCCGACTTTCTATGGAAAATTGAGAGTGTAATATAACAAAATGATCTTGTAAAGAATGCAACAGAACTATTGCAAAGAGTCACAAGCAAATATCACAAAATTCAAGCCAATTTCACACCAAAATTTAACAAAAAACCAGGGGCTTTTGGACGAAAATTCAGGTGGTTGTGGCTTGGTTTCGTAATTTTGTCAAAATTTTGTAGAGCATTTTCAGAAAATAAAATATCAAGTGATAGAACGCAAAAAACTGCGTCAGATGCATTGGTTAGATCACGGGTGAAACTGTGTTTTTCTTCTTTTTGAGAGGATTGAAGACGTAGATTAGCAGCCTAGTCATACATGGACAAATCTGGTTTGATTTTATTGGTTTTGAAATCAGCACAATTAACTTTCCATTAAAATACCATTAGCAAAAAAAGACTCGCCAAAGTCTTGGCTATCTTTTGGCATACAACTTGCGCAAAGACTGTGATTAAATATTGATTTTAAAAACCAGTAAAATCAAATTAGAAACGTCCATCTATGACCAGGCTGCCGGCCTACTTCTTCAACCCTCTCAAAAAGGAAAAACACAGTCTCACTTATGATCTGACCATTGTATCTGATGCAGTTTTTTGCGCTATACCGCTTGGTATTTTTATTTTCTAAAAATGCCCTATAAAATTTTGAGAAAATTACGAAGCTAAAATTCATCAAGTCGTAGAAAAGGGCTCGGAAACATCATTTATTTGAAGATATGTCCCGTATTTTGAAAAACATCCCATTTATGCCTTATTTAATAGTACAATTTTTTGTCTTAAGACCCTATTGTCGTTGAGGGGTCCACAAAAAAATTTGCTTTGGTCCCCCTGTGGTTTTTTTTGTTGCAATTTTGCTATTTTAACATTTATCTTATACGAAAAATTTCAAAATTTCTACCAACCTCCAATATAACTATATTTGCTTGCAGACAAGCCACCATTTGGACCTTGCGCCCTTCTCAGCCCAAATTCCATAAGTTGCATTTTATCTCCAGCTACCTCAAAGATAACAACTGTATCTACCAAATCCAAATATTTATACATACATGACGGAATCTAGCAGCATTTGTTGCCACCAAGCTAGCATAATTTATAAGATTTAGAAAAGTAGTCTCCAACAGTTGACAAATAGCTAGTGGACCCTCAACAGTGACTAACGGAACCTTAGGGAAGACCAGTGTGCCTTCTGGAATAGCATACACCTTGACTTGCTTGCAATTGAGTGCCTCTAAGTAGGTGAAGAATTCGGGCTCAGTCGTGTCCGGAAGAATGCTTTTCAAAAAGTCCATGTCTAAAATAGTGGGTCAAGAATGGAAAACAACGAAAAAATATACAAAACTAACCAGACTGAGAAAACCGAAAATTTTCCACAAATCTCAAGCAGTCTTCTAGGCCAGCAAACACAGTAAATTCACCATTGAAAGGATTTTTTCGAAAGAAAAGATCAAAAGTAGCTGGATCCATGTGAGTGCCTGCCTTCCAATAAGCATAGCACATCGTGAACTGATAGTAGTCGTTAAGCAGCGGTTGCACCAGAGAATCTTGTCCATTGAGATGAAGCCCGTTGACTTTCTGCATATCCACTTCTAAAAAGATAAAAAAAATTACTAGAGACACAAAGAGGTGCTAAAACTAGTTTAGCAAAAAATTTCCATATGTAATATTTGCAAAACTTTGACTTTTATAAAATTCAGCGCAGTTTTCTTTTTATTATTTTACAAATTTAACTAACTGAATTTTAAAGGCGCCATTTTAAATTAAAATTTTTGCATTTTATATTTTTTTGCAAAAATAACCTGACGGGAGTAGAAAAGCCATGATTCTTGTTTTATTTGACTTCTTATTTACATTCGCAAAGCTGCAATTAAATTTTGCAAACTGAAGTTTTCTAAAAAAATTTAATTGACAATCACATAAAAGAAATTGTAGCAAACAATCTACAGTCAGAGCATTTTTATAATGTACATACCAAAATTAAAAAAAGTGGTGGATCAACTGTTTCTTAAATAACTCAAAACAATAACAAAAACCTGAAATCAAAGAATGCACAAAAGAGAAACGCAACAATATGTGTTGAATGGATAAAACCATCTGAACAGTTCTAGCCTCGCTCTAAATTCCACAAATTTTTCTTTTCTCATATTCTAGCTGCCAGAATTGATGTTCAAAAAGTTTTTATGCAGCAAGGAGGGCGGGAGGGGGAAGGAAACAAGAGAAGAAAGTGAAAATTGGTTGTTTTGTGCCCTTTGTCTGTGGGACAGAGTCCTCCTTGCTCTCTCTTCCTTCCTTCGCTTCCTTGTTATCAGCAGCATCATAATGGTAAATTGTATTGTAGATTAATAACTTTCTTACAATGAATTTTTTAAAGTTATCTTTAAACTTTTCGTTTTGATTTGAAAAAAAAAAGTTTAAAAAAAAGAGTTATTGGTTGGTGCATTATTATCCAACATTATTATCACCGCATGTTTTGGCGTGATATAAAAAGTCAAGCTGACCGAAAAATGCTCACAACTGAAACGTTGTAAGAGTGATATTATGAAAATATTTGCCGAAAAGTTTTAAATACGGGCATACCGGCTTCAAATAATGGACCGGTTGGGAATCGAACCTGAGGTATGTTTATATAGCACTAGGTGGGGTGCCGGACCCTATCTGGGCAACAACTTTATTATTAAAAAACTTGAATAGATGTTTACCCATTTTTATTGTTTACTACCCTAGCACAACCTTCTTCTTACCCTTCTGACATACCTTACTCACTCTCTTAAGACACCTACCAACTCTCCTGGCATACCTGACCCACTTTTCTGGCACACCTAATCACTCTTCGATGACAACTACCGACTATTCTATGACACCTACTCACTCTATTGGCATACCTAATCATTTTAGCGTGACACCTACACACTCCCTGACATGTCTACTTACTCTTCTGACATACCTTTTCACTCATACCCACACTCACTGCTGGCGTTTTTTTCCCACTTGTCTGGCAAACCTTCCCACTCTTCGATGACAACTACCGATTCTCCTGGCATCCCTACTAACTTTTTTGGTACCCTCACCCACTCTCCTGACTCACCTAACCACTTTTTTAGCATACCTACCACACCTACAAACTCTACTGTCACACCTATCCACTCTTTTAGCACACCTACTAACTGTTATGACATATCTACACACTCATGCCCACTTATACCCCCTCTTCTGGCACCCCTGCTAACTCTTTGGACATACCTACGCACTCTCCTATGACACAAATTCTAACTTTTAATTTTTTGTCTAATTTTTAAAAATTTTTTTAGAAACTATTTGCTCGTCGAGACAAACTTATTAGCACATGTAAAACCCTTAAGAGGTTACTTTAGAAAAAAACGTGACGGGCAGAAAGACACATCGTTGAACCGTCTGGAGAATATCCAGACCACCCGGATCGCACCTTAACCATCTGTAGGGCACCCTTATCGCCTGGATGATACCCAAGCCAGCTGGATTGTATCCAAACCACCTGTAGGATACCTCAACCACTTAGATGATAGCCAAACAACCTGGATGGTATCCGAATCACCTAGAAGGTACACCAACCACCTCAATTGGACCCAAACACCTGCATTATAAAAAAACCACCTGGATTGTAAAATAATCACATGGATTTCACCCAAAGCGCCTCAATTGCACCTCAATTACTTGGATAGTACCCAAAATACATCGATGGGACCCCAACCCAAAAAGAGGGTAAAGTCAAACAAAAAAGGGTGCATTCAAAGATTAACCCGGCATTCTTCGGTATGAGAGTCATGGATTATTGAGGCGCTGGATTAGGGTGCATTTTTAAAGTAGTATATTACCGCATGGAACAAAGTCAATAACCGGATTAGCTAAGTTGAAAGATAAGGAAATACCTGTTTAAAAAAGCTTGACTATAGTGTGTTTTTGTGGGTATGATTATTTACCTGTTGCTTTCATAAATTGCCGCCTGTAAGGCGCCATTCTACCTAGTGATAAAGTATTCAGCACCTTTACCACTGCGCCACACATGCAAATGAAAACTTTCACTGATGTGCAATATATTCTAGATAAAAAAAATTTAATTTTTAAAAGCCAATATCTTAGTGCCGTTAAGATTCAGTTTTGTAACCAGTTATCTTTTGGTGTATATCGTTCATTGATAGGTCATGGGTGGTCGTGCTTTTCTCGTGGTTGAGATATGTGACAAAAAGTGACAAAATATTTTAGAACGTCTCGAAATCTTATGAAAAATTCCAAGAAAAAGAAAAAAGTCGGTCGCAAAATTTAATAAGCCAGGAATCTTCGGAAGAGCATTATGCAATCAATGATCGAAGGTCTATGGAATCTTGGACATAAAGAACATAATAAAAAAATGAAAGGAAGATCAAAGGACGTGTAGTTTGGCGAGTTCGCATAGTTTTTTTCTATAAAGGAGACTGTAGACTATAGAAACATCAAGAAGTTGGAGGAGCAAGGAGCGTGCAGTCTGGCAAGCCACATCAAGCTGTAAACCATATAATGAGCACGAAAGTATATCAGCAGCAAAGAAACAGTAGCACTATAGAATTCTCGGTTTTTTTAAATTCTCGCCAAAACAACATTTAAAGGGAATAAGGGCTGCATTGGGAGGCGAAGGGAATAAAAAGGGGCTACTTTCATGGCAAAACGATAAAAAAGTAAATTTAAGACTATTTAGACTGTCTAACCATGTTTTTCAACATGGGCCGTGGCAACTTTGATCAAGAGTCTTTCTCGGAATCATGTCTAAGGTAAGTGAGTGCGCGTCTCAAACTCTCAAGCCCCCTGCGTATATATATTCTAGATCAGAAGGCAAACCAAAAAAAATTTTTTTTCGATTTTTCAGAAACCAAAGTGTTTCCGTGCCGTTTCAGAGCACGAGAATCAATATGAGACGGGTCCAGAGTTGTAACGGACCCCTGCCCGTCCTTCAATCGTCCTTCACAAAAAATTTTAATGTTCGTTCTTCCTTCATTCTTCACGTCATTGGAAAAATCTTTACGTCACCTTCACTAAAAATTTTTTCTTCAGCCTTCACGTCAATGGAAAACAAACGTCAATCAATAAATTTTTTTTCCGTCAGTTCTTCAGTGAAGAGTTCTTCAATTTTAAACAATGAACAATGAGGACCTTCACCTGTTAGATCCGAATATCAACAAAACAGTAAGTTCATTCTCCCATTAACAAAGACGATAAACAACAAGATGATCAAACAAATATTAGGACAATTTGATCAAATGCTCATTAAACTTCAGGAGTGCTTTTGTCTTGACCAGCTTTGGGTTGCACTTTCTCCCTGTTGTATGCCAGATCACCATCGAAAACAGAGTGAAGAAGCCGCTGACAGAGAGTACAAGCATATATGGCAAAGATATATGGCAAAAATGAAGTATGTATGGCTAAGAGATAGATTAAGTTTAAATATAGACAAAGGGGGAAGAATTTCGAATTTCGGCTCAATTCTATCTTTTTCCTCATTCCTCCAGTTTTCCGTCATTTTCCTTCAGTGCATTTTAAACTTTCAAACAACCTTCAAAATTTCTTGGTAAATGAAGGATTTTTCCTTCACCTTCACCTTCTCATGACGTGAAGGCTCACGTCACTGAAATTTTTTTAAATATGAGCCCTTCCTTCATGCCGTCCTTCATGGCTATGAAGTGAAGGTGAAGTGAAGGGACGTTTGACGGACGTCATGACGTTTGTTACAACTCTGAACGGGTCCCTCCCCTTTCGGTATAAGTAAATTTTGCGCTGGCTAGAAGGGGGGACTCTATAGTCTAGCCAAAGAAACTTAGTGTAGACAAAAATTAAACTAAATGTTACGTTAAAGAGAGCATGTAAAGGGGCCGTATTTTCTCTATTAAAAGTCCACTCTCTAACAAACACCCTTTTTTGACGAGGCTCTCAGAGTTACGGTCATTTTCGATTGACAATTTTAGAATTTTTTCGGGGTTGAAAATTAAACGCCCGGGGGGTTCAATACAGAAAATACGAATTTTGTCCCTTTCGGGGAGAGGAATTAATACTGGTTAAAGCTGTAATTTTGCACCAATCCAATATTAATTTTAAAAAAATAAGAATAAATAATGGAGCTACATTGATTTGATTTTAGACAAACACTTATATTTAAGCATACATGTATTTCATGTGTTGCAAGCAAAGTTCATTCATCTAAATGCAACTTATTAACCAATTATTTGCCTGGATAAATTTTATTGAAAATAAATAAAAGCTTTCAGTTGTAACAATTTTTATTAGGTGTTTTAGCTGTGCATTTGCATGCACTTGGCTGGCTTCTTTGAATTTTAAACTTTTTAGACGACTCCAATACTTTAAAAATATAAAGTGCATTTTCATATTCAGCAAAGCCGCAAGTACCGAAAAACGGCGTGACCCTAGAACTTTTGCTCAGCTCGAGGCATTTGAAAATGACTATATGGTGACACAAAATTACTACTACTTTAACCCCTTTACTCCAACTCGTCAAATCTACCGGCGAAATCGCTTTTGTCATATTTTGGTGCGATCCCTTGATATGTGCGATTCTCTGATATACTCCTTGCTCTAACCAGCTAAGCTATCAGGTCGCTCTATTTCCTATTCCTTTTTCCTGTTCTTTCCTTTGCCTTTCTTACACTTGCTAGGAATAAACACTACAAAATTTTACGGTTTGATACAGGGTGACACAAAATTACTCCACCATTGCTTGAAAATTTTTATTACAATTTTTTTTTAAATTGAAAGGTGGCCGCATTTCATTTTTGTTGGTGTTTTTAGTCAAAAATGGTTGATTTTTTCTATCGAATCTTTTTTGTTTCTTCCAGGTGGCTTAACTACTGTCATCGATTTTCCTGATAAAATTATCAAACGTCGAAATTTTTGACGCGTCGAGTTTGAAAATTTCGAAGCTTAAAAGTGTTTTTTTGTCGAAACCAAAGTGATTTATAGAATCACAACAAAAGCACCCAAGAACCGAAAAATAACCGGCAAACCATTTGACAAATCCACACAAATTTTTAGAAAAATTATCAGGTTGCATCACGACTATGAATTTATACAATTTATGCAAAAACGCTTCTATAACAAGTCAACAGCAAAAATTTATGCACGCCCAACTAACATCGTTAAATCTACAACACAAAAAAAGCAAGTAGTTGGAAGTTAACCATTATTATGAGAGGCTTCGGAATTCATTTGGTTCCCGAAGTCAGCGAAATATTTCTTATCAAGTCTGCCCATCTACTGCATTCGACTAAATAAAGTAAGTAAGAGGTTAAAACGGATTTAGCACTAAAAAACTAACCATCCTCTGCTGATTGCATTTATTGACAATCTCTATCTTCTGCTGCACTAAAGAGGCCAGATCCCTGTTCAACTAAATAGTAATCTCTAACATAATTTCATAATAGCAAAAAACTACAAACCTGTTTTTCATCCGCTCTCGCCATGTTGATTTTTTTCTGTAGATCGTCAATTTCCCTCCTTTTTTCCTTTAAATCGTTATTGATCTTGAGTTCCTGAGCACAAACATCGAACAAAATTTGAAGCTGAAAACAGAAATGGACGTTGGGATTGAGAAATCAAAAATCAACCAACCTTTTCCTTCTCTTCGTCGGTTGTTTTTGGCTCCAGCTGTTTCAAATTAGGCAGGACGACGTTTGACTGGCCATGTGACAAATCAGCGATAACCTAAAAGAGAATTTTAAAAGGATGACATATTTTTGATTAAACAACTGACCTCAATGTCTGGTGAGGCCTCACGTTTAACCTTTTTCTTTGGCTCAACAACTGTAGGCGATGATACCACACGAGCAGGAGTCACTGGAGTCGGTGCCAAAACAGGAGGAGAGAACGTAAATGACGGAAACATAGGCTTGTCTACTGCAGGCTGTGGAAAGAAAGTGTGTGGCGGTGGAATCCTACTGCTGAAAAGCGGTTGAGGCTGCATTACACTGGTAGAAACTTGTAAAGACGGTGGCAAAGTTCCAGGCTTCGTGTTCGGTATTTCAGCGCTCGCACCAGGCAAGGGGTGAACATCTTTGATTGGCTGATAACTGTTGAAGACTTGCTTAGACACATGGTTGGGGCCAGTAGATTTGCATTGAGTCCTGGAAAGTATCATTTCTTATAAAAAAAAACTTGACACTTTCAACTAGGACGAGCCTGCCGAAAATTTATAGGCAATATATTTTAAGGATTCCGAATAAAAGTCTTACTCGATCTTTCTCTTCTTTTTACTACTAACAAGTTTGACAGATTTATTTCCAGCAGTTGTAGCATTTGCGCACTTTGATGTCGAAGGCAACGGATCAGACATTTTCTGCGCTCCCACCGATAATGGCAACAAGGGTGTTTTTTGTTCCTTAAAAACAGGCACTCGATCAATAGTAGAACAAATGCTATTTTTGTGAACACTGATGGTTTTGATACAGTAGATGCTAATGCCACAATTGATATGCGACAAGCAGGCTAGTGTTTTTGAAACGTAAAAAAACTCACATATTTTCGAATTGCTTCCTCTTCATCACGACCAAACTGACTTGTGAATCTCTTATTGCTTTTCAAAGCGATGATAGTTGGAGAGATGGGTCTTTCTGGAACTGGCACGTAAGCATCAACAACCACATACTTGCTGTTCCTTTCTTTGAATAATTGATCGGCTTTATCTACTGGTTTCTTCAAGTATTTGTCGAACTTCATCATGGCGGCGAATGATATCTTAAAGTTTAAAAATTATTGCTGGATTTTTACCATAATTTTAACCCCTGAAGTATAAAAGTGCAAATAGCCATAATTTAGCAGCCAAGAATTTTTATAACAGTTGAACATAACATTTCCCGCCGATTTAAATGACGTATTTTATTTTAGCTGGTAAATGTTTCACTCAAAAACGTTCAAACCAGTGTTATGCTGCTGATTTACGCACACTTCACCGAGACACGATTGCCCAACCAATCATAAATTTCTTTGATAAAAAGAGGTGGATCCCAGACGCCGGCGATCCATCGTTATGCTACGCTCACACAGGCTGATCGAGGTCGTTGTCAAGGTCGAGCTCAAAGTGCTCACATAGGCAGGTCTACTTTACACAAGCTTACCCACACAAATTTTATGCTTATAGAAAAATGGAACCAAATAAGGAAAGTCGTTGGCAAACTACAATGGTTATCTGATGCAGCAAGCAGTCAAAGCGCAAATGGTACTAAGCAGTTCTGGAGGTGCGCCACAAGAGTCACCCATGGAACAGCTGAATCAGTTCTTAGAAAAACACATGGATTGGTTGAGAGGAAGTCTCACGACAGGTTTACTCAAAGTTTCTCTTGTTACGTTTGTTTTTACTTGCTTTTTAAATCAAGCAAAAATGACCACTGTGAAATGAAAGGCTGTGGAGAAACTTTCTACAAGCACTCGAGAAATGCTTGTGCTTGCATCCTGTCAACTGCGAAAAAACTGCTGTAAGTTATTTGATTAGTCAGATACAGTCAAAGCTCTATATGACGATCACCCGTCATAACGTTCAGCTCTATATAATGTTCACTCAAGCTCGGTCTCATGGATAAGAAGATAGAAACTTTGTGTGATGACTGCTACTACTAGAATGACGGTAACGCTTTATTCGATTCTTTAGCGTAAAGTTTAGTTAAAACAAGGAGTTGAATCAGTGCTCATCTCTTGCCGAAATTCGCATTTCGATCCCGGATGGATGGATGCAAGAATAATGGAAAAGAAAAATGATTTGTTGCGATTTGTTTGGTTTGAAAAAATGTTTGTTTGAAAATGAGTAATATTGATCAGAAATAAAAGCCAACATACAACTTAGATTAACGATTTTTTCAGCATCTTGTAGAAAATTTATCAGGCTATACGAACATAAATTTGCATCAATGTTTGTTTAAAAATAGGGTTGGCGGGTACCCGAAATTTTCGGGTACCCGAACCGAGGAACCGAACCGGATCCGAAAATTTCGGGTACCCGAACCGAATCGATACCCGAAACCCGAAATTTTCGGGTACCCGAACCGAACCGATACCCGAAATTTTCGGGTTCCCGAACCGATACCCGAAACCCGAAATTGTCGGGTACCCGAACCGAACCGACACTCGAAAAAACCAGGGAAGGAAGCTAAAAAAAGAAAAACCATAAAAAAATTAACGTATAAAAAGTAAAAATTAAATGCCTTTGCTTGACCATAGTCGTTCTTGATCAGACGACGCAGGAAAGGAGACTCGGCAATTGAGAAAGGCAAATTGCTGTCAACGATGAAGTCGCTTACCTCACTTGTCAACTCCTGGGCTGTTGTTTTGAGTATCCTGGACTGAACAGAGTAAAAATTGATTCCATCTTGGGCTTCTTCGGAGCGCTTGAACCCACATCTTTCATCTCAATCGCTGACTTGTGCCTTGCAGAACTGAGATGCTTGGAGAGCGTTGACGTTCCACCGTCTTTGGGTAAGTTGAGTTCATCGCCGCAATCGCAAACTGCCCTGTCGCCGACTTTTTTGAATAGCTTCCACACTTGACTAGGCATGTCTTAAAAGAGAACACAATTTTCGGGTACTCGAACCGAACCGATACCCGAAATTTTCGGGTACCCCAACCGAACCGATACCCGAAAACCGAAAAAAAACCGGGTTTCGGTTCCAATTACCCGAAAACGGGTACCCGAACCGCTAACCCTATTTAAAAAGCTAAACCCAATAATAAACTCGTGCATTTTTTGTTATTGTTTTTTAAATATCTTTTTGAATGCACCCAATTCTTGACACGGGTCATTCCGATGCGCCAAGTGGCTGAAATGGGGTCTAACAAGTGGTCAGTTTTGCATGGTCGAAATCCAGGGCCGGAATACACAATGTGTACTTCATCCATAAATGCACAAAATCATCTCAATCTTGCTTCTTTTGTTGTTTTACGTTGAGAAAACAAGTGTTTAGGATTGGGAAAGCAATTTTTTACAAAAAATTTTCCTTGGTCCCCCACGGCAAAAAATGTGTGAAAAATATCAAAAATTCTATTTTAAATTGGCGCCTTTTGAATTTTTAAGGGAATAAAGCAAGATTGGTGCATGGAAAGCTTTCCGGAAAACTTTCCGGATAGAAAAGAACGCGGAAAGTTTTCCAAAAAATGGAAAGAAATAAAGTGACCTACTACAGCCTGTATAACTTACCGAAACTCTGTAAGTTTAAAACAGTTAACTACAGACAACCGTACAGTTAACTGTACAGTTGACTATACAGTTAACTGTATAATAAACCTGTACAATCCCTTGTTATTTCGGTCCGATTTCTCACCGCCAGCCGGAAAGTTTTCCGGAAAACTTTCCGGCTAACTTTCCAAATCTTTTCTGTACGGAAAGAAAAGCAACCCTAGAATAAGGGCTGTATTAGGAGGGGAAGGAATAATAGGGGCCACTTTTATTGCAAAACGTTAAAAAATCAGCAAAGTCCTCCTATTATTTGTTGTCAAAATAAGAAAAACTTTATCTTTTTGGCTGCTTACCCTGTTTTGGTCATTGGAGCTGGGCAAAAAGAGTCTTTATATGCATTTTTGGATCAAGAGTACTTCTCGGAATCATGTCTAAGGTAAGTGAGTGCGTGCATCTCTAAATCTCAAGCCCCTTTTTGGGTGTTTGGAGTTGAGATGCGCACACCCACATACCTCAGACACAAATCACTCGAAAGTGACTCTGGATGCATAAAAAAATCTATGCATACCAGAGTTTTTTATGCGGTAGGCCCCAGTTAACAAAACTACCGTAAATGTTATAATAGAGCCGCCGGGGCTCTATTTTTCAACCCTCCGAAAATCGGGAAAATTTTGGGTCGATCTCGAGATTTTTGGGTGAAAATTCAAAATCTAAAAAGCAGAATGAGTAGACCTCGTGGGAGTTAAGGAAATGCAATGAACAGCTTTGCAAAATATTGACTTTGCTCCAAGATTCAGATTCTCAAAGTTGAGAGGGGGCTCTATTAGAGAGAAGGGCTCTATTAGAACATTTACGGTTCAACATCTTCTTGTTAGTGGCCCTCTATAATTAGTGGCACCTTATTATACCCTTCCCCTCCCCTTCAGCCCTTATTCCCTTTAAAATGTTTTGGCACCGATTTAAAATACATTTTTCGATATTTATCAGATTTTTGCGTAGGGGAACCAAGAAAATTTCTTTTGAAAAAAATCTTTCCCAATCCTAAAAACGTGCTTTTTCAACGTTAAACACAAAAAGAAGCAAGATTGAGATGATTTTGGGTATTTTTGGACCAAGTATACGCTGTGTACTTTAGCCAAATACAGCTAGTACTCACAGGTTTTAAAACCAAAATGCTGGTTTGACTATCCAGAATCTCAATACCCAATGGGTACCTGGGTAGGTAGATACTCAGAGGTGGTCGACACAAAATTTAGAGAATTTTTCTGAATGAGTATAAAAACATGCTATCTTTATTACAAATTACTTCCTCAAACGGATTGTAAAAAGCGAAACCTGGTTTGAACTTATCAACACCTAAGAAACTGAGGTAGTCCCACCTGCTCCAGCCGGACAACTTGAGTTCAGCCTGAGTATTTAACGACAGAAAACCAGCTGTTAGTCTTTACTAACGTACTCAGAGAATTTTTTAGGCAAGATAGAAGTTTTGATGTGACCATTTAGAATAATTGCTCAAACTTTGAAGTCGACCACCTTGGAGTGGGTACCTATCTACGGTATTGAGATTTTGATTGTCAAAACAACATCTCAACAAACCGTTTTCAGCACACAATTCTGGGTTGAGTAGTATAGTTTTGTTGACTTTGGTATTATTTCGGGCGAAACGAACTTTTGGGTGAAATGATACGCATTCGTTTTATAAGTAAATCGAGCATGCTGAACTCGCATGGGCAGGATTACACTATTCGGCCAGATCCAAAAGTGCGTTTTTTTAAGGTCTAAATACGTATTATGCCATGGAAACGATGGAAAAGGAGGAAAAAAGTATGGGAGAACATTTTTCGAAAAAAAAATTTCGACTGCCTTGGTTCATTCTTTGGTTTTTGTCATTTTTTTGTATTTTATCCGTTTTGGTCACTGGAGCTGTGCAAAAAGAGTCTCTAAATGCATTTTATGATCTAAGGTGGATGAGTGCGCGCATCTTTAACCATCACGCCCCTGCGCCGCCGAAGGGGGCTCGGGGCTTGCGGTTGAGATGCGCACACCCTTAGACACAAATCACTCGAAAGAGACTCTGGATGCATAAAAAACATGCATACCAGAGTTTTTTTGCTAGGCCGCAGTTAACAAAGCTATGTTCAAATTCCGTCTTTTTAGGTTCAACAGAGGTGGCAAAGTCAAAAATGACCAAAACCACAGGGGGACCAAGGCAAACGAATTTTTTTTTCGAAAAATGCCCTTCCCACACTTTTTTTGCCCTTTTTATCGTTTTCATGGCGGAAACATACAGACCTTTGAAAAACGCACTTTTGGCTCTGGCCAAATAGTGTACTTTAGCCATCGCATCCGTCAAGAAAACTTACCAAAAGTGCGAACCAGGATTACCAAGATTATCATATTCTGAAAACCACGGTTGTGCGTAGTCAGGTGAATTTTCTGAGTGAATTGTGTTTACAAGGTTAAAAATATCTTTTCAATTTTGTATCCCTGAAATTTTCTACACAAAAATAGATGATGACACCTGGCTAAAACCATTTACCGTAAATACTCTAATAAACGGGCCCCCCTACAGTTAACTATTTTCAAATTTGTTTTGCTTTTTTAACCCCAAAATTTTTTATTTTTTAAAACGTACGACAACTCATTTTGTAGATTTTTCCAAACTCTAGAGTAGATTTTGCCAAACTTTAAAAAAATAAACAATGCTAGGGTTAAAAAAGCAAAACGAATTTGAAAATGGTTAACTGTATTGTCGTTTATTAGAGTATTTACGGTATACGTAAATTTCGACAGAAGGATAGTGTATGACAGAGGTAACCTTTATACGACGCTCTTTATGTGTGCCTTCTTCTTCGGCTTGATTTTTTCCCATCTTTAGTAGTGTTCTTAAGGTAATGAAGAGATAAATCAGCCAAAAATATGTAAAATTTTAGCAACGAGACAGAGGATATAAGGACAGACAAAATTCATAAAAAAATTTCGTATTTATTTAAATATAACTACCGTATTTCTTCTAATAGAACGACATGTCGGTTTATTTTCCAACCACCCACTGGGGTGTTCTATTGGAGACTGTCGCTTTATTCTTTCAATCTTTCGGTTTACCTTTACCCAATTCACAAAGATCAGCAATTTGAGATCAAAAATTTATGGTGAAGTAACATTGATTAACAAAGTTTTTAATTAGTAGTTTTTTTAAGCGAATTAAAATACCAATCGTTGTAAAATGATAGATTTATTGAAATGCTGTGTTTAAGTGACAATGCTGTGTTTACGTGACAATGCTGGATTTTATTAACAATCGATAACACAACCATCAAAATTCAAAGAGTCATCGATCAGGTAGAAGTTTTCTTCGTCCTGCTCTGGATCAACTTCTTTGACTTGATTTCGTTCAACGTCCAGCCAGGCACGAGCATCTTGCAACATCAGTCGTCCCTATGGCACTTGTCCGTGTGCTTTCAAGCACTGAATTTGGTCGTCTTCGCTCCCGTCGAATTCCACAATCTAAACTCAGTAATAGCTCCAAACAGATAAATAAAGTGTACCTTTGAACGACTTAGAAATCATTTCATTGGAAAGCGAGTCCCATGCAATGCAAATCCAACCTAAGTAGACATCCATTGAATCTGGTCGACGGTTTCCATTCTTTATCTACTCCATTCTTTCTTCATTCATAATTCAAAGGTTGTAGAGTTCTTGGAGCTTGGCTTTAAAAGAACTGTTCCACACAGCGTCTGGAGCCTAAACAAAGCATTACAAACCTTGATAGGAATCAGCAAAAGCTTACTTGAATATATTTCGTCGACCATTTTTACTGGAACAAAAAGTTATTTAACTTAATTTTTGTGCGACTGTGAGTGGAGTACAAGTGAAAACCGATAATGAGCATACGAATTCTAAACAAATAGAAATGGCGTAAACGTAAAAATAAAAAATAAATTTCAAAACACCTTTTTCGCAATTTTGCTAAAAACCATCAAGCACTGGATAAAATCGGCTTTTGGGTTCTATTGGAGACTGTCATTTTATTAGAAGAAATACGGTATATTTTGTATGTTTTTTGGTATTTTGTAATTTTCCCGCACCATGGTGACCTCACAGTATGGGGTTGTTTCAGTTATTTGATTGTAACTTTTTATCTGAAAACAATTATGTGTAGTTGAAGCACATTTTACGAGCTTTCAAATGAATACAACTTTAGTCGGATGAGCGGTCGTATAACGGCATTATAAATGTTTTTGTATAATCCAACCTCAGTTCTACTGAATTATTCATGCACCAACCAAACCAAGTGGCCGTCCTTTTGAGGCGAATTTTTTAAATGTTTTTCGGGTTCCGAAATTTGTTATAAACTATCCTTAGATTATTAGAATTAGAGCACGAAAGAGCTTTTTGAAGCTGAAACATTAGAAAGAAAAAAATGTCCCAGATGAACATTCAGATTCACCATTTTTTGGTTCAAACACAAAAGTCGAGCTTATCAAAACAGCAATTTCTACATTAAACGGTATCTTTTCGTAGGTTGAAGCCGCATCGCAATCTTTTGCATTGGGGATTCTGACAGAGCGGGGAATTCTAAACAAGATAGAAAAAAAAATCAGAAAAACCCTGGTCATCAAAAAGTTTTCCTTTGAGACAAAATATCGTGTGCACTAAGTTTACAATGACTTTTTCACGGCCTTTCAAAACGCCCATCTCCCGACCAGTCTTGGCCAATCAACCGGCGTTATCAATCGGTTGATTCACCGGTGGGCCACCGGTCGATCAACTTTATCAACCGGTTCATCAACCGGTGGATGGTTGATGTGGCGGTTAATTTCCGAAAATTTTCTATCAACCGGTGGAAAAAACCAAAAATTTCACCAAAATTAACCTACTGGTTGATCAACCAAGGACCAATCAACCGGATGATGGTTGGTGTGATGCTTGATTACCGAAAAATCCTAATCAACCGGTTGATAGTGGATGTGGCGGTTGATAAAATCGATGGATGGACAAGACTGCTCTCGACCACTTCAATTTTTTTTTCTGCACCTTTTTTATTATTGTCCCATTCGACGTAAAATCAAAAAGTAGATACAGGTCATGAATATCAGATTTTCAAGATTTCCTGTAAAAATTTGAGCACAGGTCAGATGAAAGTCTAGACTTTAATCAAATACAAGGCAAAAAGTTACATGAAACTTTAATCGTATCGAAAATGGCGAAAATCATATTCTCAGCAACAATTCATATACCAAAATGTAGCCCTGGATCTCCTCTAAAATATGGAAGGAGGTTTTTGCTGGATCGAGGACGTGTGAAAACTAGAGACCATTTTAAGTTTGGAACTCATTTTTCTAGTCAAATTAGACGAGTTTTTTAATTTCCCGCAAAAATTAGCTTAACGTTCAAAATGCACCTTTTCAGGAGTTTTGAAAGGCCCTGTTTTTAGTATCTTTTTCATTTTTTAAAGAAGAATTTGTTAGAGACTTTCACTAAAAAATTTTCGATTTTTAAGTGTAGTTCGCAATTGCGCCTAATTTGTAGAGACAGAAAGAGGCCTTCGGGCGGGATTTCGGGACGGGATTTTCAGCCGAAAAATTCCTCGATCGGATTTCGCAAAATTTCGGGATCCCATTGGGATCTGGTTCAAATTTCGGGATTTTGTAAAATTTTGTAAAACAGGAAAAATTCATATTTTTTGACAAGATATTGAGCATTGAGCAGAAAAGGGCGACCAATTCTTTAAAAAAACGGTCAAATTACGGTCAAATTGTATTTTTTATTTTTATGAATAAAAATTCTCAGAATAGGTGGTGATTATTCATATATATTGAAATATGCAGCAAAAATTCTGTATAAATCATACATCAGAAAAAAATAGACAAAACGTGAAATTTTGGTGGTTTTAAAGACCATAGAAAGGATAAAAATTGTCGATCGATTCAACGATTTCTGGATTGGGATCGATTTTGTAAATCATCGGGCGGGATTTTTGGGACGGATTTTGGCTCAAAATTGCTCGGGCGGGAAGGTCTCGACGGATCCCGTCCCGTTTCTGTCTCTACTAATTTGCGCCAATTGGCACATTTGCGCCAAAATGCGTTTATGTGCGCCTAAAGTGAGCTTAAATCACGCCACTTTGCCCTCTCTTAAGCATTGTGGACCTGGCTAAAAGATGGCTAAAAAAAATTAACTTTTCAATCAATTATGTTTTCAACAGTGATAGCAAGCACTAAAATCAATAAATTTGGTGTCATTCGGTTCCTCATCTATTCAGCTTTCAAATAAAAAAAATATCTCGTCAAAGTATCTCATATTTAAAAAGTTATGGTGAAAATTCATTCATGCGTTTGTGTTGGAGCCACCCTGTGAATCCGGCAGATGGTTATGGTAAATAGTGTGTGACTTATAATCACTTTAGCTAGGCAGCCTCTTGCAAGAAGTTAACGTACTCCGACAGTTATCTTACAAAGGCCTAGCCATACTGCCTTGGGTATGGGGCACAAAGGCACATAGAGAGTGACACTTCGACCACATAAAGCCTGACGGCTCGTAGCTAATACATAGACAAAATCCGGACTTGACGTTACATGTATTGACGACTTAGTCTAGCAGTATCACGGGGTTTCAAAGTGGGCAGTTGGTGACTATTTCTCAAATTTCATGTGGCGCAGTGGTAGAGCGTTTGACTTTGAAATTCATATGTCGCAAGTTCGACCCCCGCCAGAGACACTTTTTCGTTTTGACCCTTTTTCTTTGGAAAATGGCATTTCTAGACCCAGAAAAATGCCAGCTATCCGAATATATTTTTTCTAGAGTACATTTCCCTATGTTTTCATGGTCTAATTCATGGTCTAATGCAAAAAGAATTATATCTTCTGCAAAAAGAATTATATCCTATGCAAAAAAATTATATTTTATGCAAAAATAATCTTATGCAAAAAAAATTTTATGCAAAAAAAATTATTTCTTATGGAAAAAGAATTATTTCTTATGCAAAAAAATTATATCCAGTGTTGTCCATTTGGCTCGCGCGAGCCAAACGCAAGACCCCAAATCGCATGACCTAGGAGCCATATGGGTTCGGCTTCATATGGCTCGCCTTAGGGTTTATTCGCGAGCCAATTGCTCGCGTACTTGTTTTGAAAGCGAGCCGAACACGAGCCAAAAAGATAAGAGCCATTTGTATCGCGAACCATTTGGCTCGCGAACATAACGAACAAATGGTTCGGCTCGGCTTTTATGTGAGTCTTTAAGGGAAGGAGTAAATTGTGCCATTTCAATTTGTGCCCCTTCAGTTTGTGCCCTTTATTGGCATTTTATCAGTTTAAAATTGCTGATAGAGGGGCACAAACTGAAGGGCACAAATTGAATGGTTAAATC
>JAMRYI010001782.1:0-10656 GCA_029231635.1 Ditylenchus weischeri | reverse complement strand
TTTGATTTAATAAAAATAATAAAAAAGGTAGAATTTCGAGGTCCACATTCGACAGTAGTTCCGCCAAACAAACAATTAACACTCGATCGATACATAACTTTTGTTCATAATATTTTTTCCTCTTCCGCCATATCGATTTCTGCGAAGAGCTCAGTCCTTTTTTTGTCTTCTCTTGCTTGCTGCAGCTTGACTCGACCACTTGGCACTAGCCCATTCTCTCTGAAGCAATGAATCATATCGTCCTCGGACCCATCGGTGGAACTTGTGACTCTGCACGACTTGAACGACTCGGTGATGAGCTCCTTTGACAGAGATTCCCAGGGCTTCGACAATCCATTGAAGATAGATGGTCATCGGCGCAGCTTTCAGATTCCCTCCCTTTGTGACTTCTATCTCGCCGTGCAATATCCAGCCTTCGTAGAGTTCGCGAATCTTGGCTTTGAATGGCGAGTTCCAGCAAACATCCGGTGCCTAAGGATCCAATTCTACTACTTATGCATGAACAAATAAAGCAAAGAAGAATCTTGAACAAACTTAGTGCACCCTCCAGGAACCACAGCCGTGTCCAACCCGCACTGCTTCAGCTGCTTCTTTGGTTAAAGTCAAAGAGTTCCTTCTCATCAATGCACTTTCCACCTGCTGAATCCAACTGCTGCCGTTTCGTCGCAAGCGTAGATGTAATTGTACCTAAAATACAGTGGGTTCAATAAATCACTTAAGTATTTCACTTCGTTTTTTACCGCAGCTGGCTGACATACATCACGAAGTTTACTAAGGCTTGCTCATACTCGGCCGGAGGCTTCTGGCAGACGCTAGTCGGAAGGCGCGCGCGGAACTTGTGTCGATCCATGCTTTTGAAGCCAGCCCTCACTTCCTATCGCGGATTATCCAATTGTTCAGAGACCAAAAAGGAACCGACGATTGCATAAAATGATTACATAAACTGATATCGCCGTATAATCAGCTAGAAAGAAGGAGCTAATTAGAAAAAAACGACACTTGAAATATCGGCGAAATTTTGTCGGAGCACTAATGTCGGCGAAATAATTGTACCGCGGTGCCGGTGCAAAAATTTTCGGTATCTAAGGTATCTCACTGTTGGACACGAGCTCATCAATTGCAAAAAAACGTAAACTGGGAATGTTGCTGCGGTGGTAGGCGCCCATGTTTTGAACTGGGGCAGGATGTCACGGAACTGTACATTTTTACGCTACAACTAAATAAGATATTTTGTTAGCATGTAAGAGCTGATGCATGTTGGTGCGCGAGTTGGGACCGGTGCGAGTTGGGTTTTTACCATTTAACGCCCAAACGAAAGCCTAGAATCGTAGCTAACCATTGGTATATAGAAACATGTACATTTGAAAAAAAAAGGTTAGAAAATTTCATGCTACCGAGCATACCTCCCAAATGAAATTTTTTTTGAACTTTTTCAAAACACCATTTTAACCATTTTTAAGCATTTCCTACACGTTGAACACGATAAAAAAGGTGTTTTCACCTACTTTTTATAATAAAAAGTCGATTTTTTTAAAATCTTGAATTTTGGTATTTTTAGTTGATTTCTGTTTATTATAACTTAGTAAATCAGATGTTGAGGGTACCTTGGCCCCAAAAAGATGGAATTTGAACAAGTTTGTTAACTGGGGCCTACCGCATAAAGAAACTCTGGTATGCATATTTTTATGCATCCAGAGTTACTTTCGAGTGATTTGCGTCTATGTATAGGTGTGCGCATCTCAACCCTGCAATTGTAACTTCCTCGTGCCCCCCGAAGGGGGCGCAGGGGCTTGGTCGGTTAGAGATGCGCGCACTCACTTACCTTAGACATAATTCCGAGCAAGACTCTGATCAAAATGCATTTAGAGGCTCTTTTGCCAAGCCCCAGTGACCAAAACATGGTAAAACAGCCAAATGGTCGAAATTTCAAAATGCCCAAACTCAATTTTTTATTTACCAGAACACAAAAATAATGTCTTTTTTGAACTCTGAGGTGATTTTAGGTTGATATAGGGTGTTTGGAAACACTTTTAAAAAAATTTCAGCCTGGGGTATACTTAGGGTCGAAAATCTTATGAAAGATGCTGGCTTTGTACAACCTGATTTCAGTTGATTCCGTCTTGTACAAACCCGTATATTTTTGATAAAGCTTGGTGACTTTTTCTACAAGTTCACATGTTTCCACAAACCAATGTGTACACAGGTAATTTAATTCCAGTATATTGCCCCCAAACTACTACTGGGATTTTACTAAGCCTAGAAATCCAGTGGATATTCACTGGCATTCCAATGGCAAATGATGGATCCACTAAATTAGTGGTAAAAAGGTAGAATACACCAGTAACCACTGGATTACCAATGGAAACAATAACTTTAAATAAAAGTTAGTGGCAATCAAGTGGAATTATTTAACAATGGATATCCAATGGAAGTTTCGACTTTCAAGTAAACGAGCATGAGACAAAAGCATTTTGAGTAGGGTTACTAACATCCGAAATTTTCGAATAATTCAGGTCGATATACGATATTATAATATTTTTTTAATAAAATACTTTACTCGCATAAAAATAATAAAAAATGAAAAATAAATACTTCTTTAGACTTCAAATTTTTTTTTTAAATGACAGGAGTACCAGCTTAATTTTCCGAAATGTGCGCAGGCAAATTGCACAAATACAGCTTTATATATTTTCGGGAAAACAGTTGCTGTTTGCAAAACTGACGGCAAAATGGAAATTCTTAGGGAGTGTTTGTCCAGCAGCAGTTCGACAAAGTTCTACAAAGATCACACCCTTCACTAGAAACGTAACACTTAAGAGTAACTTTCCGAAGAAGATTAACTAGAAGTTTTATCAAAATGATCGGCACAAAAAACTTTTACAGAGTACTCACGTCAACAAGGGATAACTTTATTTTCTGTACATACAGCGAACAAACAAAAACTGGTCGACACAACATACTTACTTTTCTTCTCCATTCTTATGCTCTTCGCTAGTCTCTTGCGGCTTCGACCCAGACGAATTCTTTTCAGTCTCTGCCTTCTTATAAGCCGCATCGGAGACTTTGAAATGGATCTTCCTCAACACATCGACAGATTCACGGACTTCGCTGGCCTTCAAATTGCTTCGATCAGCAAGCTTCTGCTTGCACGATGCAATTGCTTCCTTCAGAGCAGTTGACTGAAAATTATAAGGGCATGCTTTCCTGTTCCATATTTTGTCCCGCCAATTCAAAAAAAGTTTCCGAAATATTGAACTTTTGTATCAATACTTCAACTCGAATCCTCACATTACAAGGCGTAGATATTAGGTATAGTTCGAAACCAAGTTGAAAAATCAGTACAAAAATTTAATGATTCTCTGAATCATCTCTTCAGTCTTGTCCAATCCGTAAGCCAAAGCAGCTGCCGTGGGTTCGTTGACGACTCGAAGCACATTAAGGCCAGCGATCTGTCCGGCATCTTTCGTAGCCTGTAAAACATAGGTAATTAGATTGTCGGACCAAGATGTGAGCTATGCGAACCTGTCTCTGAGAATCGTTGAAATAAGCTGGCACAGTGATCACAGCATTCTTCACAGGATTTCCCAAGTAGCTTTCAGCAGTCTCCTTCATCTTCGTCAAAATGAATGCACCAACTTGGGACGGAGAATAGAGCTTGCCCTGCGCCTCAACCCACGCATCACCATTGGAAGCATTAACAATCGTGTACGGTACCACTTTCCTAAACACAATTGTAAATAAACAGTGCAACGCGATTAGTGAAATAAACTTACATGTCTTTCTGCACCTCAGGGTCATCGAAACGACGTCCTATCAAGCGCTTGGTGGCATACAACGTGTTCTGACTATTGGTGATGGCCTGACGACGAGCAGCGGCCCCAACTAGACGATCACCATTCTTCGAGAAAGATACCACCGATGGAGTCGTACGAGCACCTTCAGCGTTCTCAATGACCTGTAAATCAAACAGTTAAAGACGAAAACGTCTAAGAAAACTGATAGATACCTTGGCTTGCTTGCCCTCCATAACCGAGACGCACGAATTGGTTGTTCCCAGGTCGATGCCGATAACAGTGCCTCTGACGTCAGACCTAAGAGACAGAAGAGGTATTAACATAGGAAATAAATAAAATTGAAAATTTTTACTTGTGGCGCCCAGCAATACTATTTACACGAAGAGACGGAAGCTTTAGAATTGCTCGCAACATTTTGAATGATTTTACGCGATCTGAATGAAGCAAAACTAATGAAGCATAAGACAAGGATAATTTCAGATAATAAAATCATTGACGAAAAAAGGCAGTCAACTAGGTGTTGACGTTGCAGTCAAAAAATTCAGCTTAAAAGGAAAGGTTGATGTTGAAATTTACATCGACTAATTTGGAATAGCTCAATTCATTGATTTGTTACTGCCAACTACACTCAACCCTGAATATAAAATCAACCGGGCCGAATTTAGGCGCTTATACAAGAGAGCCCAAAATCAGGAAAATGGAATAAGTTGCAAATAAAAATGTCATAGTAAAAATTATCAAACTTAGCCGATTTTTCAGGCTACCCTGTATATTCAACAACCAGTGTTTTCAAAAGTCACACTATCACAGTTGGGTCACACTAACTTCACCGACCTTTTATCTGAAATTTTTATTTTCTTATCTGAAATGTTTTTACACCATCTTGTAGCTGAGATTTTTCTCTAAAATAATTTTGAAGTTACACCTTTTCATAAAAAGTGTGACTTTAAAGTTTAACACTTGGTGTGATTTTGTCTAAAATTATTTTTAACTGGTGCGTCTGACGACCGAATCGATAGAGACAAATTTCAGCTACAAGATTTTGTTAAAACATCTGAGATAAGGAATCAAAATTTTAGATAAAAAGGTTGGTGAAGTTAGTGTAACCCAGGTGTGATAGTGCAACTTTTGAAAACACTGTCAACAACACTGTATGTTAAAAAATATATACTGGAGGAGGACGTGAACAAGGACGAAAAAAGTTTGTTGAAAATATTTTTCCATTTGAGAAAATAAAAATTTCAAATGACTATACTTCTTCTCCAAAAGTTACGTAAAATACACGTGCAGTTGACGCCTAATAATTTGACAGCCTTGCGGATTGATCCGAGGGTGTAATTTTGTTTTAATTCGCTGCTGGCTAACCAAATCAGGCTCTTTCAAAGTGCAGATTTATCAACGGTTGACTGCACAGTCGACGCCTAATAATTTGCCACTCTTAGGGTTTGATCCGAGGGCGCCGAATTCTTAAAGGTTCACTGAGTTTTAAGAGTATCGATGAATTGATTGGAATCATTTCCATGATTGATTCATTGTCAGCAATCGCCTTAAATTTGCGATTTAATGCAAATCACCATCAAAATAAATGAATCCAGCTAGAAGCCATATACATAGGTTTACATTGTCTCCACCTCTCTCCATTTTATTGACTTTTCATTCATAAAGGGATATCAAATTTTTAGAAATTGATTTCAAAACTGCATGGAGAACCAGATAGAAACATTTTTTACATCAAAATTACTTTATAAATTGGTTAGCTGGAAATGGTTTGTTTCAAAAGGGCACAGCCTCCGCAACAACATCCACAATCCTTGTTTGAGTTCCCGGGATGAACTCCTAGGCTGCCCACTAGTCAGATTTCATGCAAGAACACAGAAAATAGTCACAAACATATCACGGCAGAAGTTATATTATCAAAGCTGTGAAGAAAATCCAACGGGAAAAGAATAAAGTGTATACTGAGTGGGATTCGAACTTTCGAATTTGAATTTGATTCGAGGAACAAGGTCAAGGTAAAATCAAGGTGATTTTATCTTGACTTTAGGCTATATCTCATCGTACAAAAATGATATCGTTATTCTGAAAAGTACGTTTTGTTCAGCGCAAAATCTTGACTTTAGGGGATGGGGAAAAAAATTCAGACCCGTTTTCCTTACAAAAAATCGAGAAAAACGAGCTTGATGTTTTAAAGTCAAGTTTTACCTTGAACTTGACCTTGACTTTTGAAAACACTACTTGTGGAACGAATATTTTTGGTTAAAAGTGTGCCTTGATCTGTTTCATTTTTTCATAAATCGATTTTTTTTTCTTACACGATCGAAACTAATCTATTTCTAATTTAATGCCAATTTCTAGATGAGAGGACTGTTGGGAGAACTGCTGAGAAGTGTAATACCGATGTGTTTTCTGACGAACTCGAAGTCAAGGTAATTTCTACCTACTTACAGTTCACCCTAGTTAGCAGGTTTTTATTTTAGTGTCTGCCACGAAACATTCTGCTAGTGTTGGGACGAGGGCGATGATGCCTGGAAAATAAAGGACTGTGTTGTTCAGCGAGAAAAGGTCTGCCTATTTCTATGTAGCACCCCTAAGTTCGGTCTCAAAGAGGGGCGATATATAGAGAATTGGCTGTAACGTACTCTCTATGTAATGTACCCTTCTCTAAAGTATGCCTCTATAACGTGCTCTCTACAACGTACCCCTGTCCCCGTAGCAATAACGAAAATCCGCGGATTACAGCTGTGGATTGTTAAAAATCTTCGGATTGTATCCGCGCATAGAAAATTCGCAACAATAACAAAAATCTTCGAAAAATTTTCGAAACTTATCCGCGGATATTTTTCGTAGCAATAACCAAAATCCGCGGATATTTTGAACAAATCGCGGATTTTCTAGTCTGCTCGGGAGGAGGCTAGAAATATAATTTCAATTTTTTTCTTTGGTATAAGCATTCAAACACTATTTTTAAGTAGTTTATTTGCCATAATAGGCCTAGAAAAGCATTGTAGAGGTAAAAAAGCTGTATTAGGAGTGATGGGGAATGATAGGTGGTCACTTATAATGTCAATTATTTTGACTGTTTTATGGATAAATATGAAAAGTGGCCTATTTTGGCTTAAAAGTGACCCATTTTGGCTTAAAAGTGGCCCATTTTGGCAAAAGTGACCCATTTGGCTTAAAATTGGGCCACTTTGGCCATATACATACTAGTAGTTGTCAAGGATTTACAGCACGAGTCAAAACAACAACTGACTTTATTCAACGATAACTGACGACAATTCAAAGACAAAGCATGGAATATCAACATCGGGCCACTTTTAAGCCAAAATAAGCCACTTTTAAGCTTTGAAGAAAAGTGGATCACCTCCAGTCCAAAATGGGCCAATTTTAAGCCAAAATGGGGCACTATTAATTCTTTACCGTGTTTTATCATGTTTTTGGTCATGGGCTGTGGCAAAAAGGCCTCTAGAGGCATTTTGATCAAGAGTCTAGCTTGGATTCAATTTATCTCGCAGGTCAGCCTTGACGTCCTCTTAGGGCTTGGCATTGCGACGCGCACACGCATACCTCAGACAAAAAATTATCGGAAAGTAACTCTGTGTACATGAAAACGTATGAATACTCAAAATACCCCAAATAACGGTCTCTACTGTATCGCCAAAATTTCTATCCGCGGATAAACATATCCACGGATTCTTTTAAAGTATGCGTTGATATTTTGAAGAAATCCACGGTTCTTTGAAAATCTGCGGATTTGCTTATCCGCTGATAGAAATTTGTTATTGCTACGAAATTGTAACCACGGATTTTTTTTCGTTATTGCTACGGGGGCTGATGTCGGTCCAAGAAGTTACGCTATAGAGAGTCGACTGTGAACCATGTAAACTCTTTTGACACTGTTTTAGATTTTTTATACTCAGAGTTATGCTAATTTGGCTGCTTAATTTAAGAAATTTCAGCCTTTCCACCAATCGTGCTGGTCTTCCATCGATCCTTGTTCTTTTTTTTTTAAATCAGACTTGCTGGCGATGGCTGTCCTACTTCTTTCAAGGATGAAATGGACACTTATGAAGAAAAGATATGAGAGAGCAACAATGAAGATTTCCAGATTTCGTTCCGTTATACATCGTTATATGTTACCTTGGTGTCCTCAATAAAGCGGTCTTATGATTTCGGTTTTGTGTTTATACCTTTTGAGAATATACTTTAATTTGGATATTTAAGCGTCGCTCTAATTCGTAGAAAATTTAAAATTGTTATCAGTCAAAAAATGGTCCAGAAAACCGCCGAAAATTTCTTTCATACCAAACCGTTTGCTCACCGATTTGATCAGAGTCGAACTATAGCGAGAGCGCACTATATCGAAAGTTTACCGTAATGAACTTATTAGGTGGCACAATGGATGCACGATGTTTTTGAGAAGATCAGCCGGATTTTTTTAAATTTTTACCATTTTCCTAACCCCAGTTTATAACCACTCAATCATCCGATTAATCATTTATATATTTTCTTTGTTAGGATTTACCGAATGCTATATCTTATATAGCATTCGGTACAGAATAAGCTACAATCAAAAGGAGCATGTATATGATTGTTGTTTTTTGTGACCTATTGGCTTAGTGGTCTAGAATGCGGAGGTTACCGCTCACAATCTTGTTCTCCAACATAGTACCCGTAGGGATGTCGATCCTGTCTCCATGGTTGGCAATGATGATCACAGTGCCCTGAAATAACAACTTTTAAGTTAAGCTAAGCATCAAGCCTAAACTGACCTTCAGTGTGACATCCCTACCAAACCATACGTCTCCAGAAACAGTCAAATGGTCTAGTTCTAATAGATCGGGAATGCCTTGGAATCGTTTGAGAAAGTCGTTAACTTTGTCAAAGCTGCTGCCCAGTTTGACCAACTGAAAATTACCAAACTTATTGTGAGAATAGAAAGAAAATAGGGCTAGTGATTGGCTATCAGGTTTTTTTTGGCAAATTCCAATATTTCTCATAATATCAAGTACCTAAACGTTTTGGGTTGTTTGAATCTGAAAAAAGTCCAGCCGTCCCGTGCACATGCCTGGGGTTCCTTTATTCATCGAACGTGGTAAAGCATTTAAAATCTTATGTAAGAGAAGGATACCCAAAAACTTTGACTGTTGGACAGGGCAAGCCAAAAACATGGCGTTCCAGGTAAAGTCAACCTTCTCTATAAACTACACCATCGGGACCTATCCCAGCTTTAGCTTTTGGAGAGTGTAGCTTAAGAGTGTAGCTCCCAATACAGTCAACTCTCTTAATACAGTCAACTCTCCCAATACAGTTAACTCCCTGCTCCGTTAAATTTTTGGCATTGGGTACCGACAAGACATCAACAGCATTTCTCCCTTTCAGTGTTGCATTCAGCACCCAAAAAATTAGAATATTCTTAAAGTATAGAAAAGCATGCAAACTGTCTGACCGGAGTGGTAGGAAAGGATCGGAGTGAAGAGAGTGTCAGGTTGCCACTGTCAATGTCATAGAGGTTGGACATGAGAAGCAACAGATCAGAAGTCTTTTTGACAGGCAAGAAGCGGGAACGGGGCACAGTGATACCTAGAAAATAAGCAAAATTAATTAAGAAAGCAAGGGATGGCACAGAAACCAACTCACCACAAGCACCTTTGAAATTCTTAACAGCAGCACCGGCAGCAGTTTCCAGCTGGATGACATCCACTCCTCGGTCCAGGTGCTTCGGGTTGACTATGATCTCCATTTCAATTCACGCTTTCGACCACTCGCTTGATGGCTTCAAGGTTGGCCCAGATGTTGTTGGTGTTGAAGATTCTGCAAATAAAAGACTTTGTTTTGTAGGGAAATTTTTTTTATCTGTCTTAGATTTACTCTGCCTCCGATTACCAAAGTCACAGAATGTTTGACTTCTCCCATAACGGCCTAATATTTTTTCTATGATGTTTGTACCATGTTTTGATAATTTTTGCCAAAAATGCCTTGGGACCAAGGTCAGATTTTAGGTTTCAAAAATTAAGGTAACCCAAAATCTGTACCATGTTTTGATAATTTTTGCCAAAAATGCCTTGGGGGACCAAGGTCAGATTTTAGGTTTCAAAAATTAAGGTAACCCAAAATCAAGGCAGCCGAAAATTCTATGGAACCTAAAATATGACCTTGGCCACCAAGGCAATTAAAAAAAATGATTTTTGGCAAAAATGCTCTAACATGGTAGAAACATCATTAAAAAAGGCTCTCCCATGTATAGCCAAAATAGTTATAGCCAAAAATGGTTCTAGTCTTTCTACCCAAAAATTCTAGCACGGTTTCAGCCTTTCATTTTTAATTTATTTATGATACATTACCTTGGGCTCTCTCTCTAATACCATATAGGAAATGGAAAAGTTGAAAATGAAAGGCTAAAACTGAGCTAGAGTTTTTGGGTAGAACCGGATGAAGCTAGAACTATTTTTGGCTATAACCATTTTGACTATAACATGGGAGAGCCTTAAAAAATATTAGGCTGTTCTGAAAATTTCAACCATTTTGAAAATTCTCGGTCCTCCTATGGTTTTGGGTGAATTAAGACAGAATAAAGTTAATTTGCCCGTTTTTTATAGCTTATAAGAATTTTAGCAAACCTGAATTTGCTGACACTCTTGAACTCGTCTACATAGTCACTGGGCACCTGAGCTATCTCGAGCAACATCAACCTGTCTTCGTATTCTATGAGTGTACCTCCCTTGACATCAGCTTTAGTTTTATCAGTCACCTAAACTGCTTGTTGCTTTCACTATACAACAGCTGATTTTGGCCGATGTGGGTTATTTGGTGCCTCCCAAAACACCATAAAATGGGTAAAGGACAGTTGCCGGCCAAACTG
>JAMRYI010001407.1:0-26584 GCA_029231635.1 Ditylenchus weischeri | reverse complement strand
GGCGGCGGCGGCGGCGCGGCGGCGGTGGTAGCGGCGGGTAGCAGCGGTGGCGCGGCGGTGGCGGCGGTGGTAGCGGCGGAGTAGCAGCGGTGGCGGCGGCGGCGGTGGTAGCGGCGGAGTAGCAGCGGTGGCGGCGGCGGCGGTGGTAGCGGCGGAGTAGCAGCGGTGGCGGCGGCGGCGGTGGTTTTTTGGAGGTGCCCAACTATGGTCTGGAGGCTAAAGTACACTATGGAGCCTCCTCTCAAATCGCACCGGAATAATGTCTTTTCAACGTCTTAGCACCTTTAACGTGCAGCAACGTGTTTTTAGTGCTCGGCCGACAATTTCAAAATTTCGACCAAAATTTGAATTTTCGCCTTGGGGGATCGAGGTAAACCAAAAATAAAAGCTCGGCCGCACCCTAAAAACACGTTGCTGCACGCCAGAAGTGCCGAAAAATTCCCACTTTTATAGAGTGGAAAAATAAGCCAGCAATAGCTTTTTTTTATTTAAAACTGCAAAACCAGTAGTACAGGGTGGGCCATCCTTCCTGCCCCTTTTGTTTCGGCTGTAACTTTTTTATTTTTGGTTTGTTGGTTGAGATCTTTGTTGCATTAGAAAGAGGCTTTTGTTTGGTACCAAACTTGCATAATAACCTTTGTCGATACATAACAAAAAACATCAGACAAAATTTTTTTTTCATTTTCCAAAAATCATTCTGTTGGTGCCATCTTGTAGCTGAGATTCGGGGCTACCAGATAGGCTATTGATCAAGTTGTTATAAATTGAAAAATGCTGAAAAAACTTCAACAATCCTCACTTACAATCCGCACTCGCTCGGAGTGAGGATTGTCAAAGTTTTTTCAGCATTTTTCAATTCATAAAAAACTTGATCAATAGCCTATCTGGTAGCCCTGAATCTCAGCTACAAGATGGCACAACAGAATGATTGGATCTTATGCGTTATCTATGACTCCTTTTTCGTTTTTGAACTTTTTTAAAATTTGTTTCATGTTGTCTAGAAACGCTTTTTTATGCCTCAAACAATTCTGTTTAAAATATTTTAATAGACACAGAAAACATTACGCAGATCAAAAATAATTAACTTCAAATTTTTTCAACCAATTTCGGTCGGTCGGTCGGATTCCAACCAATTATTCTTGCGCAGTCCGACTCTTGGTTGATGACGCTTGCATTCACCGGTTTCACACTTCCATTGTATCTGCTGACCAAATTGTAGCTTCTGAGAAAGTAAACATTTAAATTTATGACAAAGAAACAAAAATTGAATGAAAGACATGCCATTTGATGTTGATTAAAACACACCATCTCAGACTGCACGATTCCACGCTCTTGAAGAAACTGAACGGCTGTTCTGTCATCATAAACGGTGCGGATCAATTCAAAAAGCTTCATTCTGTCTGAAAAATATTTTAAACAGAATTGTTTGAGGCATGAAAAAGCGTTTCTAGACAACATGAAACAATTAAAAAAAAAAGTTCAAAAACGGAAAAAGGAGTCATAGATAACGCATGAGATCCAATCATTGTGTTGGTGCCATCTTGTAGCTGAGATTCAGGGCTACCAGATAGGCTATTGATCAAGTTTTTTATGAATTTAAAAATGCTGAAAAAACTTTAACAATCCTCACTCCGAGCGAGTGCGGATTGTAAGTGAGGATTGTTGAAGTTTTTTCAGCATTTTTCAATTCATAAAAAACTTGATCAATAGCCTATCTGGTAGCCCCGAATCTCAGCTACAAGACGGCACCAACAGAATGATTTTTGGAAAATGAAAAAAAAATTGTTGTCTGATGTTTTTTGTTATGTATCGACAAAGGTTATTATGCAAGTTTGGTACCAAACAAAAGCCTCTTTCTAATGCAACAAAGATCTCAACCAACAAACCAAAAATAAAAAAGTTACGGCCGAAACAAAAGGGGCAGGAAGGATGGCCCACCCTGTAGACCAGTTGATCTACTACCTGAGATCTGTGGATGGGGGTGCATCAATCTTGCCACATGATTGCCTGCCTTTGTTTTGTGGCTTAGTTCCCACCTGCATCCATTGATTTATTTGCTAGTTTTTACTTATGACCAATTTTTGTTGGCTATTTAGCAATTTGTTTGTTTAGTTATTTTTTGATATCTTGATTTCTTTTTTGATACATCTGGTTACCGTATATTTTCTAATAGACCCCCTCTCTAATAAAGGCCCCCAGTCAATGACCCAAATCCCAGCCCAGAAAAATAATTTGCAAATCTGTTTTTTGCGTTTTCTTAGTTAGCATGAGTTTAACTAATTCCACTTTTCAGATTTTGGTTGAGCACCCAAAAATTTCAAAAAACGATCCAAAAGTTTTTCGATTCGATCAGAACCAGAAATCAGAAGAAGAAATAATAACCAGAACCAGAAGTGAACCAGAATAACCGTAATAGGTTCTTATCCTTTATGCCGACCCCACCCTAATTTAAAAGGGTGCCGGGACACTGGAAAATAGCCTAAAAGTATGGACATTGAACAAATTTTTGTCAGCTTGGTCCTACTGCACAAAGAAACTCTGGTATGCATGCATGTTTTATGCCGCCAAAAAGGCGAATCAACTTATTTGTGTCAAAATAAAGTTCAACAATCAAAACTTGGGTGGGGTCGGCATAAAGGATTAGAACCCCATGATAACCAGAACTCTTAGGCCCACACTCAGGCCCACACTCAGTCGAGTGTGGGCCTGAGTGTGGACCTAAGCCTTTTTAACCACAATTTCTCAATCAGAGGTAACTTATAAATAGCTCATTTTGAAGCCCTGAATCTTAGCTACAATATGGTACTAACAGAAATTTTTTTCAATGAAGGAAAAAAATTTAGAGATGATGGCTTGACCTTTTCGGGACGGGACGGGTCAGAATTCAAATTTAAAAATTTCGGGACGGGACGCGAAAATTTATATGGGACAGGGAAGATTTTCGGGACGGTCATAAAAATTTCCGATCGGGAATTTCAATCCTATATGCTTTATTCATGCTTCAATTTCCAGACGTTTGACATTCTTCCGATTGATTCACGTTTGTTGGGCTTCCTGTAAGATCTGATTCATGGTACAGTCAACCCTCAATATAACGGCCCGCAGTGGGACCGGCCGTGGAGGGACGTTATACCGAGGGTCCGTTATATCGAGGGTTGGCTGTAATTACAAGTTGAAGGTAGTTGTTGAAAAATTGAATTTTTTCGGGACGGGACGAGACGGAATTTAAATATTTTTTTTTCGGGACGGGACAGGTGCCAAAAAATTTCCGGGCGGGATTCCGGGACGGGACGATTCTCTAAAATTAACGGGACGGAATTGTCCCGTCCCGTCATCATCTCTAAAAAAATTTACAGCCCTTTTCCGCGTTAAAAACACGCTTAGATCGACACTTGGGTCGACACTTTATGTGAACGTACCTTTAGGAGCAAGAATACTTTAAAAAAAACGAGTAAAGACTTTCCAACTTGTGTTTTACTCAGTCTGTCTGATCACAAAAATGCCTTGTGTGTGTAGTTTTGCTTTTAGTCTAGGTGGCTAATGCTTGGAAAATTTGGCAGGAATTTAATTAAAGAAGACATGCGAGGTGTCATCTTGTTTCTATTCCCTCTACTTTTTTGCAGTTTGCAGCTTATGTGTTGACTCAGTCAGTTATTGATTTTGCTGCTTAATGACCGGCTTAAAAAACGTGCTCAATCTGCAGAAAAAAGCACGATGTGTAAAACAAATTGAAAAAGTACAAAAAATACACTTGAAAATGGACGATTATTTGCTAGTGACACCTAACCCTTGGAACTTTTTAAAAGTTGATAAATTTTTGCAAAAGAAGATAGGAAGTCACATCTCTAAGTCCGTTAAGGGCCGGACTGGGTTATTCGCAGTCCTCCGAAAACACCCTAAAATGATGGTTTTTCGGTGTTTTAGAACTTTTAACGTGTGGAGAACATGTTTTTAGGGCGCGGCCGACCATTTTTGAAAACAAAATTTTTAATCAAAAATTTGACTTTTTGCCTTGGGGGACCAAGGTAAACCTTGGGGAAAGGGTACCTGAATACCCAAAAAGATGGAGTTTGAACATAGTTTTGTTAGGTCAAAGGTGCAACAGGTCAAAGGTGGGGTCAAAGGTGCAATTTTCTGTGGTTGTCTATTTGAAGAGATCTCAGCGTCTTCAAATTACTATAATTGTTGAAGATTTGGACTTGAAAGGACATTTTAATGCTAGAGTTGACGAGGTGATTGACAAAAACATCCAAAATTATACTTTAAAGCAAAAAAATTACGGGTTTGTCTAGAGCTCTTAGGCAAGTATTTGCTAGAAACTGAAAAATGTGTAAACACCATCTTGCGTAAAATTCCACTGGCTATCAGATGGTAGACTAGAGATTTTCACTGCGTCAAATGGCCACACTTTTTTTTCACTTTCGTAGTCTGAGCTCGCTTGCGTAGCAATTTTTGCCTCGCCCATTATTTCCCAAATCGGTCTTTTGTTTGTTTGGTTTTAAAAGCTTTTGAAAATATATCAGGGTTGCTTAATTTACTGGACAGAAAAAAATTTGTAAAGTTTTCCGGTAAGTTTTGGAAAACTTTCCAGTCAAAAGACTGAAATTATAAATGACTTTGTAAATTTTGTGGAAAACTTTCCGGAAGTTTTCCACAAGAGTTAACTATTCAGCAATCCTGAAATATATTCTCAAGAGAAAAAGTTGAAAAACAATATTTGAAAAGTTTCAAAGCATTCTATTATCTCGCTCATTTTTTCACACACAACAATGTTTGGCTCAAAAAGGGTGGTATTCATTCCATTTCCTCACTTTTTTGTTTCAATAGCCACACGTTTAACAGGCCAACAAACAAAATAGGGCAGCCAAAAGTTTTTTTTCGAGACAAAAAGCTGTTTCAAAATGACCTCATTTTTGCAGTTTCTATATATTTTTGTTAGTGGGGTTGTTCGATATTTGAAACAAGGGATCCCTACAGACGCCTATCGGCGCCTCTATAGTATTTCGAAACTAGAATATGTTGTTGCCACAGATGTGGCAATTCGTAGGCGCCGAGGACCTGTGTGGGGCATACACGTTACAAAAATGATGCATGCTGCCACCAGGATTTGAACCTGTGACCAGGCCTTGGTCCCCCCTGTGGTTTTGGGAACTTTCAAGTGGCCATAACTTTTTTTTGAGACAGTCGAGTTCAACTTTTCATAATTTTTTCAAACAGTAAATTGACAACGCTGAGTCGAATGGTGTAATCAGATTTCCGATCTAATTGACGGAATACCCCTAATCTCTTTTTTTCAATGTGTGACATACTACAGACAGATCCAGCGCTATAGATTTCAATGAGGGGCTATGACTTCATTCATAAAAATAGGTATATACCCTATTAGAACTCATTTTTTTCGCCTGTTCTTTTTTTTTAACGAAAGCTGACATTCTGGGCAACACGATGGTATTAGGGACAAAAGTGATTTCGCTATCTACGACCCGTTCTGGCCTTCGAAGTAAAAAAGCGTTACCCACCCACCCACACATGCCAAATACTATATAAGATTATTCAAAGGTCCCCCCTGTCGATTTTTTTATAATTTTTTTTAGAATACAAAAAATCAACAGGCGACCAAGGCAAAAAATGGGAACGGATTTTCCAGTAGAACCAAAAGGGGTTTTAAAAAAGGCCGGATAATTATGCACCAACCCAATACATCCAATTGCATTAATGATCCCACAGACCATGAATGAGTTTTATAGACAGACTTTGCCTCACTTCAACATTCTTTTTGCGTGATTTCACTCTTAATGTCTGGCAAACCTTTTTTGCAGCTGATTTTCTTTTTCAGCTTTTTTCTTATTTTTTTTTAAATATATTTATTGTTCAAATTTTACACTATCAGAGAGCTCTGCGATCCTAGTTTCTAATTCTAGGATCAGCAAATCCCGCTTTGATGTAGACATTTTTACAATTTAGGTTATATTAAAGTGAGACGAGTGGGTGCTACTGGAGAATCCGTTCCCATTTTTTTGCAGAAATGCCGTGAGTGAGTTGACAGTTCGCGCGGGTCCCTTGTTAGAGACTTTAATGCAGCAATTATTCCTCACTCATTTTTATGCAAAAAAAAACAAATTGTCTAGTCTCAAGAGAGTTTTAAAAAGCTTTTTAAAATACCAAAAACCAAAAAAGGTTCAAAATTCCTGTCTATGCATATTGCTGGCATCTTTTCTACCACACAAAAAGGCTTAATCCAACTAAAAAACAGTCATATCCACTCTACTTCCTCAATGCACAAAACACATTCAAAAAAAGCCAAAGCCAAAATCAGAAAGACAAACAAAAAGCTTGGCCTAGAAGTAAGGCTTAAATTCCCCAGACATTATCTCCCTCCTATTTCAAGCCTGAGCACACAAAAACAATTGGGGCTATGTCACACACCACACTTATAATCCCAGGAATAGGTGGCTATTCTTTTTTCAAGCACTCATTTTAGGGTGAGATAGAAGATTTTGTGGAAGATATGCGTGGGAGACCTCTTTCAAAACATCCATCGGCACTTGTTTACTTGGGGGCTTTTTTGGTCAACTGTGAATAGTGTTCAGACGTCTTCTAAGTAATTTTTATACGCTAAAACCGATAAAAAAAGTTCGTTCCAAACAATTTCCGTACTAAAAAGACATGTTTTGAAAAAAAATTTGGTTATCAAAGGTTGACCAACTGCCTTGGTCCCCTAAGCTAAATAAACCAAAAAAGGTACCTTCATATCCTCAAAAATACCGGAAAATGGGATTTTGAACATAGTTTTGTTAGCTGGGGCCTACCGCATAAAGAAACTCTGGTATGCATACTGTTTTTATGCATCCAGAGTCCCTTTCGAGTGATTTGTGTCTAAGGTATGTGGGTGTGCGCATCTCAACCCCAAGCAACCAAGCCCCCTGCGCCTCCGAAGTGGGCGCAGGGGGCTTAGACTCTTGATCAAAAATGCATTTAGAGGCTCTTTTTGCCCAGCTCCAGCAACCAAAACGTAGTGGAAATATCTCAATAATTTTTTTAGACACCGCTCTCATTCGCTCAACCTACCTTGGGGGACCAAGGCAGTTGGTCAACCTTTGATAACCAAATTTTTTTTCAAAACATGTCTTTTTAGTACGGAAATTGTTTGGAAAGAACTTTTTTTATCGGCTTTAGCGTATAAAAATTACTTAGGAGACGTCTGAACACTATTCACAGTTGACCAAAAAGGCCCCCAAGTAAACAAGTTCCCATCCATCTATATTTTAGCTACAAAAAATGGTATGGCTAATTTGTTTAGATAACTGCAGGATTGCAGCCAAACATGCTTCCTGGTTGATAAGCCTGGTATATGGGCACAATCATTTTTTAACACCTCTTGCGAGACGCCTAGACCAATGATTTCCCTAGAGATTTATTAGCCCCTATTTGAATGAAATAGTGTGTGAGATCGGCTGGCTAAAGCCCTCTTTTATTGCTCTAATAATCGTTTTTTGCTCTGTTCTACAGGGTGACACTCATTGTTAAAGACTGAGTTTGCTATAGCCATATTCTTTTTGAATTCACGCTTTTTGCAAGATCTTTTTTAATTTTTTAGCAGGGTTGAAGGTTGGAAAGCTTTCCGGACAGAAAAAACGCGGAAAGTTTTCCAAAAAAAATGGAAAGAAATAAAAACAGGGGTACAGAAACTCCATGTGGGCCGAGTCCGTGTTATACCTTATTTTTCTGCATTTCCCCTAGGGTTATAAACAGTGATGTGAATCTCGGAACATCCGCACCTGCACCGGCACATACACCGGCTCCAAAAAATTTTCAAAAAAAAACAAAAGCAGCGACCCCCAAAATTTTCCGCACCAGCACCGTCACCGGGTCGGTGCCGGTGCGGCTCGGTGCCGCACCGCCAAATTTCTCGTGCATTTTTATTCCTTGACAATATGCAGTACGGATCGTCGCTCCTTTCCCAACCTGCTCACCAATAACCTCTTTTAGCTCATCCATCAAGCTTTGCAGTTGCAGTTCTAGCTCAATTAACTATGAATAAACTTTACCGAGGCGGCAAAGTTATAGGCGGCAAAGTCAGAAATTGTGGTTAAAAAGGCTTAGGTCAGGCCCACACTCGACTGAGTGTGGGCCTAAGCGTTCTGGTTATTATGGGGTTCTTATCCTTTATGCCGACCCCACCCAAGTTTTGATTGTTGAACTTTATTTTGACACAAATAAGTTGATTTGCCTTTTTGGCGGCACATAACATGCATGCATACCAGAGTTTCTTTGTGCAGTAGGACCAAGCTGACAAAAATTTGTTCAATTTCCATACTTTTAGGCTATTTTCCAGTATCCCGGCACTCTTTTAAATTAGGGTGGGGTAAAGGATAAGAACCCAAATGTGTAAACAAATAAAATTCTGAGTCTTTTGAATAAAAAAAAATTTTCGAAAAAAAAATCACGTGGTTTTTCTCAAGACTTTCCGAACAACCTAATAATTCTTCAAAAAAGTCCCTCATAAAAAGTGCCAATAAAAAAAAAACTATGGGGAAAAACTGATGCGTTTAGAATGTGCCACCCTGTAGCCTGTTTTGCCTTAGTCTTTTTTTGGGTTAGCAGAGGGCTGTTTCTGGACTCATTGGTGTGAGGCTAGCTGGGGGTATGGATGGATTGCTACTTAATGAATAGTATGAGTAGTTGAGCAGTAGCAGCAGATGTCTGAGATTGATGCTGTGTGTATTAAGTGTTTGAGGGTGGTTTGAGTGTGACTCTTCTGCTGCTGGCTTCCCCACTGCTTGATGAATATTATTGCCTGAGTGCTTTTTTAATGCTACTTTTTTTTCTCAAACTGTTTTTTGCTATGAACTTTTGAACATGAAGTGAAGAGCAAACATTTTGTTGTGGCTCGGCAAATGTCATTTAGTTTTTTACAGGAAAATTAAGGGGGCATGCCCACGCTAATAAGAGATGGTGCCCGGGAATTCAAAAATTTTTTCCTATTGGGTTGATTCATAATTAATGCGGATTTTGGTTGCCTTATGATTCTTTTGATCTATTTCTTCTTTAAATTTGCTTTTTGTTTTAAAGTATGCCCTCGCTTTTAGTTAAGAGGAATGCGCGTCGAAAACCACCTTCACATTCGCCATATCAAAGATTTGAGAGCTTGATCATTAAAGTCAGATGGGCGACCTCTTCCTTTCTCATCTTGCAAGCTTGTGTCACCGGATTCGAAACGCTTGAACCATCTTTCCACCTGACTTTGACTGATCGCCTCTTCGCCAAAGAGTTCGACAATATCGCGAAAAGACTGCACTGCCCTCCATTCTGCATGATATGGCGAATGTGAAGGTGGTTTTCGACGCGCATTCTTCTTAACTAAAAGCGAGGGCATACTTTAAAACAAAAAGCAAATTTAAAGAAGAAATAGATCAAAAGAATCATAAGGCAACAAAAATCCGCATTAATTATGAATCAACCCAATAATTACTGGACTTCTGTACGCATTTTTCAACTTGGTTTCTAACAAAACTAGACCTAGAATTTTATTTTAGGTATGGTTTTGTTAGAAACCAAGTTGAAAAATGCGTACAGAAGTTCAATAACTAGCAAAAAATTTTACCACCTCTTATTAGCGTGGGCATGCCCATTTTAGGGCAATTTTTTCTGTTGTTTTGCTTAAAGGAACATGCTTGCGGTGGTCTGGTGGGTCCCCGCCGAGTCAAAAATTTTTCCTAATTACTGGACTTCTGTACGCATTTTTTAGCTTAGTTTCTAACAAAACTACACCTAAAATTAAATTCTAGGCCACGTTTTGTTAGAAACCAAGTTGAAAAATGCGTACAGAGGATCAGTGATTAGGCAAGAACATTTGAATTGGCGGAGACCCACCAGACAGGCCCTATACGACAATAGGTCCCATTTTTTGCCTTGGTCCCCCCTGTCGATTTTTTTTATTTTTTGCTTCTATTTTAACCAATTTTATTTTCTTCTTTCGGCGACACATTAACATTCATAAATTTTCACGAGTTGTTCAACAAATTTTCTTGAAACAATTCTGATTTCTTGCACCACAGTTCTGACGAAAAACGGCTTCAGCAATGTACGAGGCGAGCAAATTATCACTGGTTCCATAGAGGCGCTTGATCTTGTGTTTCATATGATCAAAAGAAATAAAAATAAAGTCTGTCTATAAAACTCATTCATGGTCTGTGGGATCATTAATGCAATTGGATGTATTGGGTTGGTGCATAAATATCCGGCCTTTTTTTAAAACCCCTTTTGGTTCTACTGGAAAATCCGTTCCCATTTTTTGCCTTGGTCGCCTGTTGATTTTTTGTATTCTAAAAAAAATTATAAAAAAATCGACAGGGGGGACCTTTGAATAATCTTATATAGTATTTGGCATGTGTGGGTGGGTGGGTAACGCTTTTTTTACTTCGAAGGCCAGAACGGGTCGTAGATAGCGAAATCACTTTTGTCGCTAACACCATCGTGTTGCCCAGAATGTCAGCTTTCGTTTAAAAAAAAGAACAGGCGAAAAAAAAATGAGTTCTAATAGGGGATATACCTATTTTTATGAATGAAGTCATAGCCCCTCATTGAAATTTCGAAATACTATAGAGGTGCCGATAGGCGCCTGTGGTCCCTTGTTTTTCAATATTCAAGGCTGATTGTAATATGTGGATTGACATTCTTTGCTCTAGCTCATCCTTTATTATACGATGAAAAACGAGTGCGTGGTTTGAAAAGGATGATACGGCGCTAGCCAAGAAGAAGCGGCTTTTTTGCCTTGGTACCCCCGTCGTTTTTTTTGTGAAATTTTATTGTTTATCGTCGGAAAGATTATTTAACCTCCAGTTTCTGTTTTTAGTAAGATACTGCAGCGAAGATTGGCTTTACACTCTAAAATAATAAAAATCAGGTACTTGGCAGTGTTCGTCCATTCTCGCCTTGGCCCTCATTGTTATTTTTTGGCTTGTGCTTAAGCGCAAAGTGAAGGACTCCATCCATGAAGGACACAGGGAAGGACTCCAACATGTTTCCCAAACTAAAGAATGCGAAAAAATGCTTTAGAAATTTTCCAAAAAAACAAAATGGGGAACTAAGACAAAAAAACCGCTCTTTTTTGACTACAGCCGATTATACTTTTGTTGCCTCATATTTACTTTTTTGTCCCTTTAACTTTTTTTGGTCTCAATTTTTTTTTGTCTGGTCCTTTTTACTCTACAGTGTAGCCGTGCGATTCTAGTTTCTAACGAGGCATAGGCGTACCCATGGGAAGGAGGGGGTTTTTGTTCTAGCCGGGCTACCTATTTTTATGAATGAAGTCATAGCCCATCATTGAAGTTTCGAAATACTATAGAGGCGCCGATAGGCGACTGTAGTCCCTTGTGCAAAATAGCCCAACTGAAAAAAAACAATGTGTGGCAAACTTTAGGCTTGGCGCTTCGAACTTATGACACAACCTGATATTTCCGTGTCGGCTACAGGATTGTTCTACCGCCGGGAAGTCAGCGTAACGCCGGCGTTTCACTCTGCTTAGTATTATAAATCCTGTCCTTTTTCATCTTGCAGTGTCTCAATGTAAGAAACTGCGTGCAGTCACAAAAAGGCATACAAAAAATTTGGTAGACAAGTAGGGTTGTTTCACAGTTAACTCAAATTTTCGAAAATTTTTAACCTATTTTGTTGTTTTTATGTGAATTTTTTTACAAAAATTTGAGCATGTGACTCCGCAACGGGAAGCTTAGGATAGTGGCTACACAGCGAGGATATCGCAAGGATTCTGTTTTTGCCATTCGTTTTTCCAAAATCTTTAAATTTCGTCATAAAGACCGCGGACCTCGGTTATCCGGCAGCCCTTTTGAAAATCAGGTGCCGGATAACCGAGGTCCGCGGGTCTATGGCTAAATTCAAAAATTTTGGAAAAACGACCGGCAAAATCAGAATGCTTGCGATATTTGGGACTAGACTGGCGAATCACATTTAGCAAAACACTTCGAAAATTGAGCTGAAAAAAAGTGTCGGACCCAAGGCGGGAACGAATTTTCGGGGGTGTCGGATAAACGAGACTAGACTGTATGCAAGTCACACAACCCGTTCTCATAATTGATGGCTTGCAAAATATATTAAAACAAGCCGAACAGGCGCCAAAATAAACTAAAAATGAAAAAAAAAATTGGGGTCACAGGTTCGAAGACCCCCTTGAGCATACCTGGTTTTTCCCACTTTTCTGGCAAAACTCAAAATTTTAAGCATCACATGTCAATTCTGATAGCATTAGCGTTCTCAGCGACCCCGATTTACCCTTAGATATGATGATAACAAAATATTATACAATCGGGAAGTGGGTTAAAATTGGTGACGGACATTTAAAATGATGACGGAGAAGCCGACAAAAATACTATATGTAGATAAAATTCGAGTTACATCTTCAAAAGCTGTTTTCTGCGCTCGGTACCCCATTTTTTCTGCTGTGTAACAACCCTATAGACAAGTTTTAAAAAATTTGAAAAAAAAAACATAAAAGCATTTACCGTATTATCTCTAATAAGCGCCCCGGGGCGCTTATTTTTCAACCCTCCGAAAATCGGAAAAATTTTGGGTCGATCTCGAGATTTTTGGGTGCACAACCAAAATCTAAAAAGTGGAATCGGTAGAGCTGGTGGGAGTTAAGAAAATGCAATAAACAGCTTTGCAAAATATTTGCTTTGCCCCGAGATACAGACCCTCAAAGTAGAGGGGGGGGCGCTTATTAGAGATAATACGGTAACATAATTTTGGAAGTCTTTAAAGTTAGTAAACTTTTAAGCACCCTGTATTTTGACAAAAGAATGTTATTGGGCTCAGGAAAAATGATTTTAATCAGAGTATTCTCAAGGGCGACCAACTAAAATAACTATAAAATCTAGTGGTTTGAACTTGTGTTTGTTTTTTTCCTTTTGTTTCTTTGTTATTTTTGAAGTATGTTTTGTTGTTTGTGCTTTTACTTATTATAGAATAAGAATAAATTAAATCTGTCTGCTTGTTTTTACATCTTTTTTTAGCATAAATTTTTTTTTTAAGTTTTTAAATTATTAATATTTATTTGTCTTTACTCTAAAAAGTCAAAGCTCGGTTTTCTTTTGGGTGATTCAAGGTGCAGCAGGTTTGAAAGGTTAGAGATGCGAGCGCTGACCTATCTGCGAGAAAAATTCAAGCAAAAGTCTTGATTAAACTGCGGATATTGTCGCTTTTTTTGCCCGGCTTCAGTGATCGAAACACACTGGATTACCTTAAAAGGGGCATGCCCGTCGCCGATGGGAATATTTTGAAAGACGGGTACCAGCAAAATTTAGGGTACCGGCCAGTTGCCAAAATGACCAGTTGCCAAAAAAAACAGGCCACCAAAAATATTTTTTTGCCTTTTTGTAGTTGGGGTAAAATGTTTGAGTCCTAACATGCTCTGGCACAAGGTGGTTTGTATTCTAAACTAGGGTCGAAATGTGCCTAAGCAAGCCTGAAACCTACCCTAAGCCTAAGCACTAGCCTGAAACAAAAGCCTGGCGAACTGGCTGTTTGGTGATCTCAACGTTAATGCTCTAATAAAACCCGACGTTTAATTTTTTATCCCTCAAACAAATTTGGATCTATTTCTAGATTTTGAAGAAAGTAGAATTATGAGGGATCTTTATAGTCAAGAAAATGAAATAAAAAGCTTTGCTAAATGTTCACTCTGCTCCTAAATACAAACTTTCCAATTTGAGAGGGGAGCGGTTTGTTAGAGTGTGGGCTATATTAAAAAGAACTAGAATATGTTGTTGCCACAGATGTGGCAATTCGTAGGCGCCGAGGAGATGCGTAGGGTACTAAAATTCACCCCAAATGCCTTGGTCCCCCAAGGCAATCTAAAATTCACCCCAAATGCCTTGGTCCCCCAAGGCAATCTAAAATTCACCCCAAATGCCTTGGTCCCCCAAGGCAATCTAAAATTTTCACCCAAATGCCTTGGTCCCCAAGGCAATCTCAAAATTACTCCCAAATGCCTTGGTCCCCAAGGCAATCTAAATTCACCCAAATGCCTTGGTCCCCCAAGGCAATCTAAAATTCACCCCAAATGCCTTGGTCCCCAAGGCATCTAAAATTCCAAATGCCTTGGTCCCCAAGGCAATCTAAAATTCACCCCAAATGCCTTGGTCCCCCAAGGCAATCTAAAATTCACCCAAATGCCTTGGTCCCCCAAGGCAATCTAAAATTCACCCAAATGCCTTGGTCCCCAAGGCAATCTAAAATTGGTCTCTAAATGCCTTGGTCCCCCAAGGCAATCTAAAATTCACCCCAAATGCCTTGGTCCCCCAAGGCAATCTAAAATGCACCCAAATGCCTTGGTCCCCCAAGGCAATCTAAAATTCACCCCAAATGCCTTGGTCCCCAAGGCACCAAATGCCTTGGTCCCCAAGGCAATCTCACCCCAAATGCCTTGGTCCCCAAGGCAATCTAAAATTCACCCCAAATGCCTTGGTCCCCAAGGCAATCTAAATTCACCCCAAATGCCTTGGTCCCCAAGGCAATCTAAATTACCCCAAATGCCTTGGTCCCCAAGGCAATCTAAAACACCCAAATGCCTTGGTCCCCCAAGGCAATCTAAAATTCACCCCAAATGCCTTGGTCCCCAAGGCAATCTAAATTCACCCCAAATGCCTTGGTCCCCAAGGCAATCTAAAGTCACCCCAAATGCCTTGGTCCCCCAAGGCAATCTAAATCACCCAAATGCCTTGGTCCCCCAAGGCAATCTAATCACCCCAAATGCCTTGGTCCCCCAAGGCAATCTAAAATTCACCCTAAATGCTTTGGTCCCCCAAGGCAATCTAAAATTCACCCAAATGCCTTGGTCCCCCAAGGCAATCTAAAATTCACCCCAAATGCCTTGGTCCCCCAAGGCAATCTAAAATTCACCCTAAATGCTTTGGTCCCCCTGTTGTCCCCTTTAATGTAGCAGCCCCGTGAACTTTTTACGCCTATATCTTAGCCTGAAATCAATATTTTGCAAAGCTTTGCATTGCATTCTCTTTACTACTACAATCTCTAATGATTTTTCTTTCTTGATTTGGTTGAGCATCCCAAAAATCTGGAGATCGACTCAAAAATTTTTCGAAGGATTGAAAAATTGAGCAGCCGGCCGTTCTATTCGAGAAATGATCTTTTCCAATCTGGAAAATAAGTTAAAATTCACTTTCAAGGGAGGTTGTTCTTTCAAATTAGGGTTTTTACATAATTTTGCCAATACTCTCCTATGTCCTCTTTGCTACTGTTTTTCCGAGTAAGTGGGTTGTTTTGCCGGAGGTCGGTAGGTAGTCCTATTATCCATATTTCAGTGCAGCCATTAATTGCATGCATTTATTTCCAAAAACTAGTTGGCTATAAAAGTGCAAAGTATGAAGAGAATAATTAAAAAAAATTACTCCCCTCATACCTTGCAATTTTTCAGCAATTTTTGAGGGGGGGTGAACAAATTTAAGTGGACAATAAGTCATTGGAAAGCTGAACAATAATTGGTTGTTTGTATAGTCGTTGCTATATAAAACAACCATGTTTTGATTTGCAGCAGTTTAAAGTGCAAAGTGGGCCAGAAAAATATATTTTTTCCTGTTCTCGTTCACTCCCTTTTTATTGTTTTTGACTATTTTTCTCTAGAAAAGGTCTAATTTTTATTGAGTTTGTTATTGAATTATTGCCATTTCCTGAAATACCAAGTCAGTCTGCTTCAAAAGCTAAAAAGTTGGCAACATTTTTGAGTATTTGATAAAAGAAAATTTGTTATATTGGGTTGTAACATAAGTCATGGCGGTTTTTAGTAATGAATTTTATTCGCTAATTATCACACATGCGATATACTTTACATACCAATGCAAAGCTCATTCTTTGCTCTACAAGACCTTGGTTGTTTTTCTGGAATGATCAATTCTGGGTAATTTGCAGGCATAAACGATGGAGTGTCAAGTGGACAAGGATTTGCATTTTCGACATCGCTTTCAATCGTGGTGCGAAGGCTACGCAAGCAGCTGGGGAAATTTGTGCGGTTTACGGAGAAGATGCTATGCCAGAAAGAACGGCTCAAAACTGGTCTCTCAAGTTCAAAAGCGGAAATTTCGACCTCAATGACGCGCATCGCTCTGGCCGACCATCTGAGTTTGACGAACAGCGCCTGGACGCATTTTTGAAGGAGGATGGCTGGTAGATGGATGGGAGGAGGTGGTTAGAACTGAGGGAGAATACATAAGTGATTGAATTGTTGTTATTACTGTTGAAAGATGGAAGATAATAAATGAATGCAAAACCGTACAAATTTCCCTAGCTGCTTGTGTAGCCTTCGCACCACGATTGAAAGTGATGTCGAAAATGCAAATCCTTGTCCACTTGACACTCCATCGTTTATGCCTACAAATTACCAAGAATTGATCATTCCAGAAAAACAATAACCAAGGTCTTGTAGAGCAAAGAATGAGCTTTGCATTGGTATGTAAAGTATATCGCATGTGTGTGATAATTAGCGAATAAAATTCATTACTAAAAACCGCCATGACTTATGTTACAAACCCAATATATGAAAAAATTGTGTTTGAATAACTTTATTTTTTTAAAGGAATTACCGTATTATCTCTAAAAAGCGCCCTCCCCCCTTCTACTTTGAGGGAAATATTTTGCAGAGCTGTTTTTTGCATTTTCTTAACTCCCACCAGCTCTACCGATTCCGCTTTTCGGATTCTGGTTGTGCACCCAAAAATCTCGATTTCGATCCAAAATTTTTCCGATCCGGCCCATGGGCCTTATTTTGAACCTCCATTTTTTTAAACTTCGAGGAGAATTTTTTGTGAAAAATAAGCTTGGGGACCAAAGCATGTTTTTTCAAGATACGCAAATGCGTATACCGTATTTCCTCCAATAAGACCCCACCCTCGACTTTGAGAACCTAAATCTCTTGCTGGCTTTCTTCTTTGTCTTTCGGAGTTTTTGGCTCTACCAGTATGTGTCATAACTCTTCGCGTTTTTTTTTTCAAATTTTTAGTCAGAATTTCTTTTTCGCATATTTCTTCATTTCTTTCATATCCAATCATTTCCAAATAAATCTTCATTCAAGGCATAACATATTTCATAACAGCAACTATCATTCATCCACATAATTTCCTTCGGCCTCAACAATTTTCTCCCATCTTTCCTGCAGCTTTGAACTCCCTTTAACGAAAAATCCGGCCGGTCTTGAGCGCACAAGTTCCTTGATCGCATCGTGCAATTCTTCCTCGTTTCTTCTGAAATTTATGACACATACTGGTATGCCAGGGGTGGGACGGGATTCCGATTTCCGACATTTTTTTCCTTCCCATTTCCAAATTCCAATTTTGAAAATTTTTTTCTTCCGGTTCCGATTTTCGTTCCGACTTTTCTTGTATTAGTCCCACCCTGACATATGCCGAAAACAAAATTAAATTTTTTTCTTATCACTTTGTATATTTTACTTTTTATTGTTTTTCATATTTTTCTTCTTTTTTTTGCATCCTAGTAGTTGTAGTTTGAGTATTGCATTCCCCTTAGGAAAAGGGATTCACACAGTTAATACAGGATTGGAAGCCCTAGTGCTGCTTCCTCTTATAACAGGAATAGTAGCTAATTTCCAAGCCTTAGTTCCTCAATTGCGCCGCTAATTTTTTTCCAAGCTCGCGTGAAAAATTCCAATTAATCCAATTGTGGATTACCTAAGCTTGGTTACTGGTAGTGCTAATCAGCCCTTTCAAAACACAACAACAACCAGTCAAATTAAAATGCCGATAAAAGCAAGGGCTTGGCCAAGTCACCTTCAAGCAATGGCCTTGCAAATTCTTGCATGCCCCACACCAAAACAATTAGTGGAGGGTGGCGGTGGCACTTGGCCCATTCTCTAGAGCTTTAAGGGCTTGCAGGCCTGATGCTATGGCTAATTTAGTATACCCTTTGCCAATTGTGTGAGGACACAACAACTTTTTGGTCATGTGGTTGGGTTGTCCTTTTTTTGGTCATCCAAACCAGGTAGCTGGTGTCGGATAAACCCTTTCCCAACAAACTATAGTCGAATGCCTCAATAACATAATGGCAAAAATTCGTTCCCGCTGGGTCCGACACTTTTCGACCTAGTTTTTGAAGTAATTTACTTATTCTGTTTGGCCAGTCTGGTCCGAAATATCGCGAAGATTTTGATTTTGCCGATTGTTTTTCCCAAATCCTTTTACGTTGCCATAAAGACCCACGGCTCTCGTTTATACGACACCTGATTTTTAAAAAGAGATGTCGAATAAACGAGAGATGCGGGTCTTTATTTATTTTCAACGTAAAAGGATTTTGGAAAAACGATCGGCAAAATCAGAATCCGGTATTTCGGACTAAACAACCAAAGACAACTGGGAAAAATTTTAAAAATTGGCTTAAAAGACCATGCAACTTGATAAGCACAGCAATCTACGAAATTTGAATTCGCGCGGGACTATCTAATTTGGTCAATAATGTTTTCGAATTATTTTTGTTTGCATTTAAAATTTGTTCAAAATTTTGAACCATCCACTAGTCGAGCCCAACGTCGCTTGACGTTGTCAGATCGGACAAGTTAGACTACTTCGCTTGCTCTGCAACTATCTACAGCGACAAAATGTTCTATATTGACCAATAAGTAAGATTCGAAATTTAAATGCACACAAAAAATAATTCAAAAAAAATTATTGACCAAATTATGGTGGTTCAACGCGAATTCATATTTCACAAATAGCAAATCGACCACTTAGCAAAAAGTCGCTTAAATTTCGGGGTACAGCCCTGTGCTTATCAAGTTTCATGGTCCTTTAAAAAAGTATCGGACCCTAGGCGGAAACGAACTTGAGGGGGTGCCGGATAAACGAGACCAGACTGCAATAGACTTTAACAAACCGACCCCCTCTCCTTTGCGAACTTACATCTCAGCTCAGAAAAATTATTTAACATCACCATTTTTCGCGTTTTCCAATTCCGCTTTTTCAATTTTGCTTATGCGACCGAAAATTTCGAGATCGCTTTCGAAATTTTCAGATTTTCGGGGAGTTGAAAAACAAACACACCAGTCAACCTATTAGAGCGGAAACGGTGACGCCTTTTGACAATATACCGTATTTTCTCTAATAGAAGCCCCCTCTCCAATAGAAGCCCCTCTAGAGGCTGAGTGAAAATATAAGCCCCCTCCCAATAGAAGCCCCTCTAGAGGCTGAGTGAAAAATATAAGCCCCCTCCCCAATAGAAGCCCCCTCTAGAGGCTGAGTGAAAAATATAGGCCCCGGGGCTTCTATTAGAGAAAATACGGTAGTTATGTTAATGAGAGGGGTGTGCCCTTTAAATTCAAAAATTGTTTTCTTTTTCAAAAACAATCGGCGAAATCGGAATCTTTTCGATACTTTGCACCAGACTGTGCACCAAACAAAATAAGTAAAAGACTCAGGTCAAAAAAACGGAAAAAACTGAGATGGAAGGATGGTTCGCAGAGCATCCGACCGAAAAATTCTTTTCTGGAGACCTTTGTTTACTCAGACTCGCTTGTATGTTTGCGACAACACCGACCCACATCTCAGAGGATCTCGTGAGAAGAGTGGCTGTGCGTGTTAAGCAGTCATTATGAGCTGACATATTTACTATGTGGCCACTGGACTAACATCATTCTGTTGCTATTGTTTCCTGCTGCTCCTGCTATTTGTCCACAATTTATGTCCTGCTACTTTTTCGCCACTTTTTTTGTTATTTTGCATAATAGAGTGGTTGGACCATTCATTCTTTGAACGTTTTGCACAATAGATTACCGTATTCACTCTAATAAACGGGCATGCCGAATACATTTAACCCTCTTTAAATATCGTTAATGGACTTGCAGAATAACTGTGCTTTTTTCTTTCCTTTTTTCCAACTTCTATGGATTTTTGAGCATGTGGCATACTAAAACGTAGCCCAGATTAAGGGTACTGGTTCGGAATGTGAACCCCAAATATTTTTGTCAAAAAATATCAACAATTCATTGAAATTGCGAATCATTTCATATTGGTAAATTTGTTTGGCATATAGACGTTTCCCGTATTTAGGATTTTTTTTTCAATTTTTTTTTATATTTTTAGCTTAGGCGCGGGTTGGCTTACTGTTGTGTTCTTGAGTGCAGAGAGAGAGAGCAGAGCGAACCAACAAGATTTATTACAACACAACGAATGATAACAATCACATAACAGAGCGACACGAGTCAACAGAAGACTCGATGTCGTGTCAGGACAATAACAGTTACGAATAATATTTCCACACAATCCAGGCATCCGCAGTCAGTCATTTTCTGTATTTGTTTTTGTGTTCATGGCGGCTAATGTGTTATTTCTCTATCATTTGTTTCCCTTGTTTTCACTATTATTAGGAAGGCATTGAATCTGCGTGGGCTCTTTCGTTTTCGACCAAAATATTTGGGGTCCACATTCCGAACCAGTTCCGATTAAGCCAGGGCTGCCATATTTTTTTCCGAAAATCAGACAAAAATCGGAAAAAATCAGATTTTGGGGCAAAAAATCAGACACAAATTCATTTTTAGCTAAAAAAAACCCCAGAAATTGCCTGATAGTTGCTTTAAATCAAACCGAATCATCTTTATTCTTGCAAACTACATCAAACAACCACAAACAACAAACTATGAGCACTGTCAACAATTCTGAAACTATATTCGTCTTTCCCTTGTTTGATTCCAATGAACTGTTTCGCGTAGTCCAGCTTGAACTTGTGCTTTCGTTGAGGCGGTGGCGTTGTGACGCTAGCTGAAAATACAGAATATAGCTTCAATAAAGCGAGAAAAATAGAAGTAAAGTAGTTAACAAGTCAGAATTCTTAATTGCCGTATGAAATATTCGAGTTAAACCAGTACAAGCGTAAAAATAAAAATCAGACTAATCAGACGGGTGATTTGAAAATCAGCACATATCTGGGAAATGAGCACTTTCAAATGTCAGAGTGCAGAGATATATTGAAATGATATGATATGCTATCATATCATTCGGCATCATATCACACCACATCACCACCACATCAGACGAAAATTTTGGGACGCATATCATACCACTATCATATCAGACGAAAATCTCGGGCACCATATCATATCACTATCATATCAGACAAAAATTCGGGACCCATATCATATCACTACCATATCAGATTCCCGCAATTTGCTTCAAACCAATTCCACCCTCTTTTACGGACGCCGAAATTGTAGCCACTACTGAAGAGCCAATAACAACAAGAGGGCAGTGGAAGGGCAAGGAAAAACCGTGATTCTCTCTCTCGGGCACCCATATCATATCAATATCATATCAGGCGAAAATTCCGAGATCATATCAAAGGCGTCATATCATATCATCCGGCATCATATCACACGATATCATCACTATCATATCAGATGCTAAAATTATCAGAAATCTCTGTGCCAAAATCAGAAATCAGCACATATGGCAGCCCTGGATTAAGCAGGAAAAACTGTGAAAGAAAAAGTTTTTTTTTCTAAGTCTCTAGATTTATTTTCACTTTCACCGTAAAATTTTTTCCGGCACGACCAAGGTTGTCAGGGGGTCGCAAAAGCAATCAAAGTCCAAAATTTTATTGGTTAACTACTGCTGGTTTTTTGCAATATCTCTTCTTCAAACTTTGAATTGTTTGAGTTTTTGTTTACCTTAAGTTTGTTTGCTGCTGTGGTAATTGGGTGTGCGTGGAATTGCTTTTACTTTTATATTTCTTGCACTTATAACTCTTTGTTGTTTGTATAGCCTGCAGTCTAGTGCCTAAGAATTCCAGTTTCTTCTATAATCTTCATGCTGTGTTCATGGAATTTCTTTAAGCTTTATGTCACTTGCCAGACTTCACGTTTTTGCTCTGTGAACTTTTCGATGTTTCTATAGTCTACAGTCTTTTTTATAGAAATTCCAATTTCTTCCATCATCTTCTTGGCAGTTCAATAAACACCTTCGCCTATTAATTGCATCATGCTCTTCGGAAGATCCTTAGCTTTTTGAATTTCACTGTCGGCTTCTTTCTTTTCTTTGTTGATAGAAACTCTTCCTGAGCTTTTGAGGCATTCTAAAATAGTTATTTTGCCGTAAAAGCCCAAGTGCACCCCCCCCTCGAAAATTTTTTTGTACTTTTAAATAAAAGTACCCATTTTCAGCTGAAATTTTATTCTGAGGCACCCAATAGGCGAAAATTCCTCAGCAATCCGAATTGTAAAGCAGAATTTGAAAAAAATACTTTTTCGCTGAGATATGACCTAAAGTTGGAGTGTCAATATTTAAGATAATGACCATTTAACTTTACTCCAACTTAAGGTCATGTCTCAGCGACTAAGTATTTTTTCGATTCTGCTTTATATTCGATTGCTGTGGAATACTAAGCCTACTGGGTGCCTCAGAATAAAAATTTTCAGCTGAAAATGGTACTTTATTTAAATGTACAAAAAATTTTCGAGGAAGAGGTTGGTGCACTTGGGATACTGTCGTATTTTGCATTTTGTCACTTCAGGAAGGTCTCCTAAGCCTAAGTCTAAAAAAATCAGCATATAAAAGGGCTAAAAAATCAGTTTTTTTTTAAATTGTAAAATTTTAAATTGTATTTTTATCAATTTTTAAGCGGATTTATGCCAAAAGTTGGCACTCCGGGTCCGTGAGGTCCTCAAGTCAAGGTGCTCCGTAAGGCCCCAGTATTCAAAACTATGTTCAATGGTCTATGGTCTTTTTTTCCTTTTTTGCTTTAAGGCAGGAATGTGATCTGTAGGCGCTAGTGAAGAATAGGGTTCCAAAAATCAGCTTTGTCCCCCCTGTTGTTTTATTTGTAAAAACAACGGGAAGGGGGGTGGTGACGAAAAAACAACAGGGGGACCAAGCTGATTTTTGGAACCCTATTCACTATAATGTGTTTATTAATAAGATTTGTCCTTATTTTGGGACTCCAAATCCTATTTATTTTCAATATTTTACGTCAAAATCTTATTTATTGGCACAAAAATGGCAATTAGCACTGTATAAAATAGCATATTTTGGCAGCATGACCTAAATGTCCTTATTTCCAAAATTTCGAGATCTCATCCTGCTTTAAGGTAATGGAAAGGTAAATTGAGCCTTTTTGTACCCAAATATTTTGCAGGGTGTTTTTGTTTGTCAAGCGAATAGAACACGCTCTTTCAATCTTTCTTGAAATCGTGTTTATTATTTATTTCGTTTTTGCAAACCAAACTCCCGTCATCCCTAGTTATACCTTTACAGACAGACCCCCAAGTTTAGCTATCTGGCAGCTTAATTGCACCCTAGGTAACCATCCGACTTACAAAACACGTGTTTTGGAAGTCTATCGCTTTTCGGTGCTAGTTTAGCACTTGAATTCCAATTACAACAATAATGCAATTGCACAGCTGTTGTTGTTGAGGCAATCCAATTAGGGGATGACAGGGGATGTTGGATTATGGAGTTTCATGCAACCTGGTGTTCAAACTACCTAGCCTGTTCACTGGGGATTAGATTACAGCTAACACACCACTACTACTTAAACCTGGGTTCAATGGCATTGGCATATTTTTCCTTCCCTCCTTTACTATAGCGCTGGATTGTGTCTGTCTGTCGGGTCACACTTAATTGTTAGGGAGTTCCGCCAGTCAGATCGAACATCTGTTTACATCATTCGACGCGGCATGATCAATTTACTTGAATGAAAAATGCTAAAGTTGGCGGTGTTCGAGCCAACAAAAGTTATGGCCATTTGAAAGTTACCAAAAACCACAGGGGGACCAAGGCATTTTTGGTGGATTTCTGGGTTACCTTGGGGACCAAGGCGTTTTTGGTGGATTTCTGTTACCTTGGGGGACCAAGGCAATGTTACAGGTCCAAATCTCGGTGGTAACATATGATTTGTTTGACTTTGCAAGTACCTTACGCATCTCCTCGGCGCCTACGAATTGCCGCATCTGTGACAACAACATATTCTAGTTATACTACTAATGCTACAGGGTGGGGCATTTTTACGCGACTTGTTTCACTCATATCTTTAGAATTTAATATATCTCTGCAAGAGCTTTATTTTTGTTCGAAAGAGGAGTGTCCGGGCAATGAATGACATCAAACAAAGGCTTATAAAAATTAAAAGACACCTACAAAAGAACAGCAAAGTGTACCATCGAAATTCAGCAAAATTTTATTTGATGTTTTTATGCGTTCATTCCACACTTCATCCTTGAACATAAAAGCAGTGATGAACACGGCAGCCGTTTGAGTTTTTGGCTCTACCAGTATGTGTCATAACTCTTCGCGTTTTTTCAAATTTTTAGTCAGAATTTCCTTTTCGCATATTTCTTCATTTCTTTCATATCCAATCATTTCCAAATAAATCTTCATTCAAGGCATAACATATTTCATAACAGCAACTATCATTCATCCACATAATTTCCTTCGGCCTCAACAATTTTCTCCCATCTTTCCCAGCTTTGAAATCCCTTAACGAAAATCCGGCCGGTCTTGAGCGCACAAACCTTGATCGCATTGCGCAATTCTTCTAAAATCTTTGTCACATTTCAATGAAAAATGAAGAATTTCATGAAGAAATATGCGAAAAAGAAAAATCGATTCTGACTAAAAATTTGAAAAAACGCGAAGAGTTATGACACATATGTATATGTTTCGCACCCTCCCGAAAAAAACTGCCTTGGTCCCCTGTTGTTTTTGCAATTTTTTGAAAAGTTTGCCTTGGTCCCCCCTGTCGTTTTTTCAAATAATTTTTCCACAATTTTAATTTTCAACAAAATTTAAAAAAAACCACAGGGGGGACCAAGGCAGTTTTTTTCGGGAGGGGTGCGAACACATATAGAGCCATTTTCGAGGTCGTCTGTTTGAGTTGGGTAGACTTGATCTTTGATCCATCTTAAAAGCAAGGAATCACACGGAGTTAATTAAGAAGAATACGCAAAAAATAAACGAATACTGAAGCATGAAGCGTCATTGAATTTCCCAAAGATTCGTCTTTCGAACAAAAAATAAAATCTCGTCGAGACACATTAAATTCAAAAAAATACGAACAAAACAAATAGCGGCATAAAAATACCCCTCCCTGAACTTTTGCTAATAACTAAGCAGAACGTATAACTTTTAGAAATTGTGCTTTTGCATTTCGTGCACTGATATTTTCTGAGTATTTTATAATTTAATGCTATTTATTAGAACAGTTTTTTCGCCAAGGATGCGGTACTTTCATAAATCCTTTTTCCTTCTGACCATTATTTCCTTTTTTGCCTTAGCATGTAATGGCTGGATCTCAGCCTTCCAACCAGCTATTAACTGCATTTCATATTAACTGCAATTCATAAAAATGCTTTTGAATGGAGCAATCTGCTCAATTCAGACTCTTTTCGCTTACTACCGTATTTCTCTAATAATAAACCCGTGAGTTATTTTTTGGATGCCTGACAATCGCAAAATGTTGAGGTCGATCTCGAGATTTTTGAGTGAAAATCGAAAATCTAAAAGTGGAATTGGTAGAGCTCGTGGGAGTCAAGAAAATGAAATAAACATCTTTGCAAGATATTGACTCTGGGCTGAGATATAGGTCCTCAGAGTTGAGGGTTGAATTATTAGAAGAAATACGGGGTTCTAGTAGAGAGTCCGGTGCCAAAAATCACCTTGGTCTTCCCTGTTGTTTTTTTGTAAAACTTATGAAAAAATCAACAGGGGGACCAAGCTGTTTTTCACAAAATCAACAGGGGGGACCAAGCTGTTTTTCACAAAAAATCAACAGGGGGGACCAAGCTGTTTTTCACAAAAATCAACAGGGGGACCAAGCTGTTTTTCACAAAAATCAACAGGGGGACAAGCTGTTTTTCACAAAAATCAACAGGGGGACCAAGCTGTTTTCAAAAATCAACAGGGGGACCAAGCTGTTTTTCTACAAAATCAACAGGGGGACCAAGCTTTTTCACAAAATCAACAGGGGGACCAAGCTGTTTTTCAAAAATCAACAGGGGACCAAGCTGTTTTTCACAAAAATCAACAGGGGGACCAAGCTGTTTTTCACAAAAATCAACAGGGGGACCAAGCTGCTTTTCACAAAATCAACAGGGGGACCAAGCTGTTTTTCACACAAAAATCAACAGGGGGACAAGCTGTTTTTCACAAAAATCAACAGGGGGACCAAGCTGTTTTTCACAAAAACAACAGGGGGGACTGCTGTTTTTCACAAAAAATCAACAGGGGGACCAAGCTGTTTTTCACAAAAATCAACAGGGGGACCAAGCTGTTTTCACAAAAATCAACAGGGGGACCAAGCTGTTTTCACAAAAATCAACAGGGGGACCAAGCTGTGGTTTTCACAAAAACAACAGGGGGACTTAACAGGGGGGCTGTTTTTCAAAAAACAACAGGGGGACCAAGCCGTTTTTCACAAAAACAACAGGGGGACCTGCTGTTTTTCACAAAAACAACAGGGGGGACCAAGCTGTTTTTCACAAAAACAACAGGGGGACCAAGCTGTTTTTCACAAAAACAATTTGGGGGACCAAGCTGTTTTTCACAAAAACAAACAGGGGGAC